>PVIC010003370.1:0-36460 GCA_004025085.1 Thryonomys swinderianus
ATTTTTCTGAGTTTCTCCTTTTTGTTTTCTGGATTCTTGACTTGTCAAGCATACTGTGGCAGTCTCATAAGATTTCCACGATTTTAGTTTGATCTAACTTATTTTTTTCATAGAAGCATTAACCAAATCCAGAAATTAGAGTAGAACACTGTGACCCGAATGTCAGATGCATCCTGCCACTTGTTTGTTGTTGCTGTTAATAAGCAAAATCTGTTGAAAAACGACCGCTTCTATTTATTTGTGTTTTGTCTGTGCCTGGTTTCATAGTACAGAGGGAGAGTCAAATGGCTGTAAAAAGACTGTATGTCCTGCAAGACTTCACACATCTACTCTGGCCTTTTCTAATGTTGCAAACGATAGAGAATTATAAACTAGTGTGGTGCATTGTTCACAGACTTATTTATTTGATGATTCCGGGAAACGAGGCTGCTGTCCTGCTTATCATTCAGTGCGGGGTGTGTGAACAAAAGCAAAGTCTTGCAGAGTGCTTCTGTTTGTAAACCGTTTGGTCACTAAAAAAAGCTTTCACGAACTGAGGTCTTACTGTATCAATACGTCTATCCATTGGCGTAATGGCCTTAGTGTCTTGGTTTAAAATTTTTATGAAGGACATTAAAACATAACTTTTCCTACATGTGACAAAAGTCTAATTGTTACTTGCTTTCACTATCTGAATTCCTTTATATTGTGAGGACATTTTTAGAAAATCATTTTGCAGCCATTTTGTATTTTTTATGCAAAGTGCTACTAAACAGAAGACTTTAGAATAATATTTTTACTGATTAAAGAAATTCCTGGAGACAGATGTCTTATACTTTGAAACTGTATTACTTATTTATATAATACAAGTATAAAGGAAATATGTTTACTTAACATTCATCTGTTTAAGTCATTGAGTAACAAGCAGAATCTTGCAATTGTTTTCCATTACTTGAATAAATTAGATTGGCTTGTGTGTAGATTACTGTCAAGTCATTAATTTTTCTTTTTCTGAAGTTCAGAGAAATATTTTTGAGTTAGAAACAAGATACTCCTACTGTCAGCCATACTTATGCAAATAATACTTTATAATTCGCTTGTAGGAATAAATTTTTTAAATATGCAAATCAGATTAAAGTTGTACATTTAAACAGTCAATAAATTCTTAAAATGTATTCACAGTAATGCTTTCTTTTTTGAAAATAAAATGCAGCACTGGGCCACTGAGTTTGATCTTTCATAGCACTAAACAAATAGAAATCTTAGAATAGGTGGTGACATCTGAAATTATATAATTTTAACTAATCTGAGATCAAACAGCTATATTAAAGAGCTGTCAGCATGGATAGACATATATGCATATGCACATATGTAAATTTAGCGCATATACATATCTATGTATATTCTAATATTTCGCTCTCATTCTCCATTTGAGGCCCACAATAGCCAAAGACAAGATAGTCCTTTTTCAGAACTGCTGGTAATGCTGAAGACCTACTCATGAATTAATTAACAGTGGGACCCCTTGAGACACTTTTCTTAATGTATCTTGATTTCTCTGATGTTGCTCCCTTGCATAGTTCTATCCTCTGAAGATGCCAACAAGTAACTATGCAAGTAAAGCAAGTAAGTTCCTGCTCGTCCTAATGTCTGACTAAGGCCTTCAGTTCTGAATTGGACTTTTTAAATACGAATCTCAGTGCCAGTGCCCGACAGCCATGTACAACAGAGCAAATGGTTTCTTTCTTGATGTACAAATTGTATCCATCTCACAAGATTGAGATGATCAAATAAAAACACCTTAAAGTCATATTCCAATTGTAGTATTTTAAGTTTTTTCATCCTCCTCCTTCTCAAAATCATCACTGTAATCACACTTCAAGTCACTTATGGCTTCTCTAATAGTTTTCTTTTTCCACAGTTTTCATTTAGACCATAAGTATGATTCATAAAAACTCATGAAAAGTTTAAGCTGACATTGTATAATGAATTTTATTGCTAAATAAATATCCTGTTTAGTAACAAATTCTTATTTAACACAACTTTAAAAGCCCTTAAGTGTTTTATTAGGAAATGTACAATTAACTGTTTACTTTTGTTTTCTTCATTTTTAACAAAAATATAAAAGTATTGGGTTAATACATTTAAAATACATACATTTTGCTGCATGCAAATTTTAGTTAAAAAACTTAACAATTTAAAATCAAATACTGAAATCTAGGTAATTATGTGTTCTGAAGTGTTTAAGAATAACATGTAGTAATACTGTGAATCTACTTTGAAATACATCTGAATAAAGTTAGAGGAATAGATTATAGAAGATGGAAATTGTACTTAGAGAATTAGCAAGATAAATGATATAACAGAAATATATATATATACTTTAAACATATATAACTTTCTCTTACTCTACCTTTGTTTTATATTTTTCACAATGTAATGTTATGTGAAAAGTACTCAACATGATCAATTCTAGCTAGAATTCAGTTACATGTACTGAATTTGCTGTTCACAACATTCATATTTCTACCTCAGAGAGGAAATATTAAAACATCTAAGATTATTAAAGAAAATGTATGACAGGATCTCACAGAATTGATATTCAAAGCGAAACAGGTCTTAAGGTAAACAATGAGGAAAGAAAAAAATTGATGGTAAAAAAAGGAAACAAAGCTTGTGTATATGGGGGTGGGGGAGGTAGGGTGGGTAGGAGAAGGGGAAAAATGAGAATTAAGTCGTCATATACTGGCACAAATTCCCTCAGTGGAGTGTAATTGTGATGTGTATATATAATGTACTAATAAAAAATGCAGAAAAAAGTTTCAAAAACTGGATGGGAAAGCAGCCAGTGTGATGGCCCCAGGGGCTCTCTCCAGTAAGGCGCCACACATGCGCACACGCCTGGACCGGACAACAAAGGACTTCAGCAGATGAAGAGCGACACCGGGCTGGCAGTTACTAGAAGTGTAGCTATAAGATGCCACATGTCTCACAACCAGAGAGCTGTGGCACCTCAGATAGGTGATGGCAGAGGCCACAGTGGGTCAGCGGTCAAGTGCTAAGGAGAGAGGAGCCTCCAGCAGAGAGGACGGGGCAGTCTGTCGGGTGGAGAAGGGCCGAGATGCGCTTGCTCAGGAACTGGGCTGGCTGATGTCTCCAGATCTCACCAAGCCAGACAGCTTGTTGTCCATGAAACAGACTTTCTAGGGGTAAAGTATGAAATGTGGGAGGGAAAGGACCATTTAGAGGAACGGATCCGAAGAGAGCCGCCCGGCAGTGTAATGGAGATGCGAGCTTTGGAGAAATGACAGGAAATAGTGGAGAAAGGCCAGGGGGTCAGAATGACTGCAGATATGCCAAGACGACATGACACCTCTTGGAAGCAGATATCTTTCTGCCAGTACCGGGGATCTGAGAATGCTTCGCAGGCGCGGAGAACTTTGTGGTCCTCGGGGCTGAGCAGTGCGGGTGATGCTAGTGGGCCGGGGCAGTACGGTGTGGATCATGCACAGTGCAAGCCCATCTTTCATTCCCTTGTACACGCCCTGTGCCTTGTGAGAGTGAGTGAACAGCGTGCTTTACAGGACAACCCCTGGCGCTGGGTGTGAGATTTGTGCACCTGCCCATCAGAGGTTGAGTGGGTTGCTTTTAAGCTCTGTCTAGCTGAGACTCTGCACTGGGTCCTTTTGAAGACTGAATGAGCACATGGGTCATGATAAGCACTAGCCACAGGTACTAGGAGCGCTGCTCAGTATTTCTCCCACTTAGGTAAGATTTAATTGTCGTATAACGTGACAGCCAAATGCACAGTTTTCAGCTTGGAGATCTGTCTGTGGTTAGTTTTTCTGTGTATGTTGTCCTGTTTCAGTCACACTCCTGTACGCACCTCGAAGAGGTGGGTGGCTTTGCGTGTGCGTTATGGTGCAGCTCTGTGAGCAGTGCTGGGAAAATAGGTTATAACTTACGTGGCTTGGGGAGACTAAAAAATGCCAGTCCTAGTCACGTAGACTTTGCTGATGGATTAGTTTTTCTTCAGTAAGAATCGCCATGATCTTGTGGAAATAATGCTCTGGAGAAACGTATTTGCCACTAAAAACAAAGGCGGTCAAGTGATTTTTCTAGGCACAGTAGTCTCAATATCTATCCACTGTCACTTATAGTGAAGTGCGAGAAATATACTGTCGCTTGTGTTATTGGAAATCTGTCCGTCTCTTTTTCAGCTCTCCGCTCCACGCACCCTCCAGTGGAGAGTTGCCCTTGAGCCACATTCTTAAGATAAAACACCAAATCCTAAAATGCTGGCCTGTTGCCACGTTGCTCAGACTATACAATTGATGGTGCGAAGCCACTTAAATTCTCATTTTTATGGTAGGTAAGCTGAATATTTCAGAGTCCATTCTGATTTATTGTTTTGAAAGAGCACATTCTAAAAGCATCAGAGTGTTTTATGCTCAACTTTTATTAAAAAGGAATAAAAATGATTTCATAAGAACATAAAGCAGTCATTTTCAGGGATATGAAATTATGTCAACAAGCCCATCTTGAATTAAAATAGTTAAGTTCATAGATTAAACATTTTTCAATTTAATGTATTTATTTAATATATTATTAAATAGGGCCGGAGGGTTGGCTCAGTGGTTCCGGCACCTGCCTCGCAAGTGCAAGGTCCTGAGTTCGATCCCCGGTAACCACATACAATGCTGGGCGTGGAGCAATGAGCCAACAATATGAGGAAATTCCTAAACATAGTCAAATACAAATTTTAAGGTTTGTTCTTAGCAAAAAATTTAATTCTAGTATAAGTTTGTAAAGAGTTTGGGTTACTTTAGTAATCACTGAATCCCTTACTAACTATATAAAGTTCATTATTTGGTACATTGGATTAAACATTTAGGGAAAATATCACATAATGCCTGACAACCCTGATTTAGATATAATTTGGGAAAAAGTGTTTAGAGAAAAAGATAAGGGAAACTCTGGATTTGGTCAAACTTTTTGTAAATTTCAGGAGACATTCAATAAAAGTTTATATCAAAGATTAGTGCCGGGTGTGGTGGCTCACGCCTGTAATCCCAGCACTTGGGAGGCAGAGACAGGAGGATCGCTGAGTTCGAGGTTTGCATGGGCTCCATAGTGAGCTCAGGGACAGCCTGAACTACAAAGCGAGACCCTGTCTCAAAAAAAAAAAGTTTATATCAAAGATTTATGTCACTCTATTTGGGTTCTCTCTTCCACTTTGAGCAGAAATTTAAAATAAAAGAGAGAAATATGATTTTCAATAAGTGCATTTATAACAAGGAAATCTTTAACAAGTTTTTGAGCCATGTTCATAAATATTTGTGCTTGTTAGTTAGTAAAATTGTCTTTTTTTGAAAGGCGTTGACCAAAACCCCTAAAGTGCTCTTAGATGTTTCTTTTATGTAATGAAATATAGAATATTTTAAAAAATTGAATGATCATGCTTTATAGTGATAATCTCTAGCTTCTTGATTATACTTCCATACAATCTCCATTTAAGAACTCTCTCATTATTCAATTATGTAAAAGAATCTAGTAAATTTATTTTAATGACATAGAATCTTGTCTAGTCTTACGAATTTAAAAGTACCAAAGATTCTAAGAAATGTGGATGAAGTTTAAAAAGATGTTCACAGTACTGTCTACTGTTTTTTTAAATAATCTCTTTTTTTTTTGGAAACATAATTCATTAGATGGGCTAAAAAAAACAACGCAAATCAATTGCAGGCTCTTACTGATTACATACTATGGGAATGTTCTATAAAAGAACAGCACCTCTAGCAGGTAATAACATAAAAATATTTAATTTTTGAACAAGATGCAATATTCTCACTTTTTAAAAAAGAGATTATTTACATATGGCATCTTGGTTTGCTCCCAAGAAACAGACCCAGAAAAGGATTTCAGCTGCACAGGATGTATTGATGGTGTGCTCTCCAAGCAGAGGTAGCAAGGGGGTCAGAGAGAGGCTGGAAGTCACTGAGCAGAGAGGCCGGAAGTCACTGAGCAGAGAGGCCGGAAGTCACTGAGCAGAGAGGCCGGAAGTCACTCCGCCCGAGCCCATGGGAAGGAGAGCAGGCTCTACAGCCTGATGCTTACTGCAAGGTTTTTCTCACCTTGCAGCAGACGGCCATCTTTCCCTTTACTGTCCCTTGTGCCTTTGGAGATGGGGACGAGTCATCTAGGTGAAGGAGTTTCTGGGAGGGAAAGGGGAAGTATTTGCAGATATCAACTATGACCCACGAACAGCTCACACACCCAGCAGGTAAATCAAACCTGGGTTTCACAGGTTAGGGAACCAGAAATACTCAGAATGTTACTGAGTAGTCAAGAGCATAGACATTTAACTGCACACACACGGAGACAGGCAGACAGACAGACGGGGACACACACATACGCATGCAATGTTCCATCATTAGATACTCCGAGTACCAGCTAGTTACTGAAAAGGGAAAGTGAATATTAATAGGATAAAGAGCAGCTGCTCTCATGAAAACACCCAACAACAAATGCTGACAAGGCTGCAGGGAGGAAGGAACCCTTCTCCACTGTTGGTGGGAATGTAGACTGGTGCAACCACTGTGGAGATCAGTGTGGAGACTCCTCAGAAAACAAGGGCTAGAGTCCCGTTTGACCTGGCTATTCCCCTGCTAGGAATATACACAAAAGAATTAAAAGAATAATATCATAGTGACATATGTGCACCCATATTCATAGCAGCTCAGTTTGTGACAGCCAAGTCTTGAAACAACTCAAATGCCCATCAACCAGAGGCTGGATAAAGAAGATGTGGGGTTTTTTTTCTTATAAAATGGAGTATTACTCTGCCATAAAGAATGATAAATTTGAGTTCTTTATACTTAAATGGACGTACCTTGAGGACATACTCATCAGTGACATAAATAGGACACAAGTGTAAATATATCTTTTTTTCTGGCATTAGAAACTGAAGTTGTAAATGAGTTCTAAAATATATGAGAGGTATTGTGAAATAGTAAGAAAATATTCAAAGGGAAAAGTGGGTAGGGGTAAACAAAGAAGCTATAGAAAAAAATTGATGTTTAAAAAGGGAAACGAAGCTTATGTACATAGGACGTGGGGGATTTGGGGGGTCAGGGGAATGGGAAAAATGAGAGTTAAGTCTTGTCAGGTACTGGTGTACAAATTCTGAATGTCAATTGTGATCATAATGTGTTTATAAAATTATAATCAATTAAAAAAGACATAACCTCTTCTATTTAGGAGGATGTCAAAATCTCTAAGAACAATAGTAAATTATGCTTACATTCGTGTACAGTAGAAATGTGTTGTAAGCTGAAGTAATGAACAGTATTCACCTGTTACTGGAGGACAAAGAGCTCTACTATTACTGGTTGTTATTTGTACATTTTGAACTTCACTCTTTTAGCAGATCCATAAATACGGTTTTTAAACTTAAACACAGCTTAGTTCTCTGGAACGTCCAACTGTTTAGATTAACTTAATTCTGTCTGATAGTGCAGCAACTATGTGCCCAGATATATATATATGTGTGCAGGATAGGTGTAATAAGATCTCATTTGCTATGCTGCTGCTGCTACTCAAATTTAAGTTAATTAGTGATGATGCATAAGTAATTAGTGGCCCAGCTCACTAGTGCGGCGGACAGTAGATGAGCTCCTGAGAGTTACCATGGAGAAGGGCTTGCTCAGCGGCCAGGGCGCATTAACACTGCCCTCAGGGAAACGTACTGAAGGAGAAATGTCTTCTCTCAACCCTGAATTCTCTCCTTCAAGGCAAGAGACAAAATAAAAAGTTTTCTTTGTTGCTTGAGCATTAGGTCTGAATACACTGGGCATCACAAATGAATGTGTTTGCTAAGATTATGAAGACAGGAACCTCTCTGGGTTCCCCAGGCAGAGACAATCACTTTCCGGAGGTAACAGTCCATAGGCCCACAGCACTATCTGACATGCGCATTTCATCTTGAACTCACCTGCTAACTGGGATGGCCCGTTGGCTGTATGCAAAAGAAAAGGATACCGAGTTCTCCTGTGACACTGGCAGGTAATGTTGCCAGTTAAAGTCAGGTGCCCAGAATAGCTCTGCTCTTGCCGTCCCACAGGGCTGGCACCTCAGGGCACCTGCTCCCTGGGCACTTATTCTCTAGAGAGATGACTCTCAGACGTTCCCTGGACATTATGCTGGCAAAAAAACAGTTCTCTTGCCCAAAACAATTCTGCGTGTTCTGAAGTAGGGAGAAAATACTTAGAATCACACATTCGAGAGCCTAATGAAAATGGAAAAAAGGAAATATGGTGTTTTACAACACGGAGCATTCCAATTCTGCTTCTTTGAAAGTTGTATTTGTCTACACACTGCTTGTGCTAGTGCTTTTTAAGGCCCTCGGGGAACCCTTTACTTTCCTGTCTGCTCCAGGTTCAGGTTCCTTGGAAGCCCCACACTCATGCCATATTGCCAGCTTTGCAGTTTGCCAACATCTCCTTTAGATTTCTCCCCACTTTCCTCACAGGCTGGGAGATCATGTGTGCATTTCCCGCATACAAGCAACAGTTTGATTTCTATAAATATTAAAGAAGTGTAACTAATTATTGAGATAATTGGTAATTTACCATCAGGACACATGCAACCCTGACCCTGGATGAAAGCAAAGAACCGCTCTAAACCACTATGTGTAAATATTTATAAACAAAATATTGTGGTCTCATTATAACTAATTTTTAGTGGGTGTTTAAATGTAACATATGTTTATAAAACATCGATGCACATTTCAAAAGTCAGTTGCTTGGATTCAAATTCAAATACCAGATCTAACATGTACCATCAGTCTGACCTTCACCAAGTTTTTTCAGCTTCTTGTATTGAGTTTCTTCACTGATAAGTGGTTATTATTGATAATGCTTTTTTCACAGAGTTGTCATGAAGGTTAAATAAATTTTCACAGGGAGAGGAAGAAAAGGAGAGAGAGACAGAGAGTCACAGCAAATCAACGAATATAAACTTACTCACAAACTGTTACTTATTGTTGAAGTCATGCCTTTAACTTGGAGACATCTGTGCTCTTCTTTTAAAAGGCCATATTATTTTCTGGAAGAATAATTTATCAGAATGCATTTTTTAAATCATATGAAGAGAGTGTACTCTTTACAGGTGCAAGAAAATAGTTTGCATTATATTGTTGCCACATATTTGGTGTTTATTGTTCAGCTAATCATATTGGAATGTATTTTGGAAAGTCAGTATATTTGAAATTATTTTGGTCTATTTTTCTAGTTTACTACTTGAACCTAATTTTGGTATTTCTCACATTAGAGTAATCATATTTATATCTTTCTTTTGCCCCTACTGACATATTTTGTTGTTAATGATATATCTAAGACTTATTTTGGTAATACACTATCCATTTCACTGTCTCTATCTAGCTACTTATCTATCTGTTATTATTTTTCTAACCCACATGCACCACGTACTTATTTGTGAACTAAGTTATTAGGTGGCAAAGTACATTTTTGTGCTGTCTTTGGGTAATAGACTCTTGAGAAGTAAAGGGAAAGTAGAAATATCAAAATACTTTCATTTATCATTTACTGGCTTATGAATGCCAGGTAATCTACAAATTGTTCAAGATTTTTGGCTCAAGAATGGAAAATACATATACTTACTCTTTATGTTTATATATTTCATTAAATTACCAAAGCTAAAATCATTCAGCAGTTGGAAAGCGAGTTTTCTAGGACCTCTGATGATGTTCCGAATCACATCCTCATCCAATGCTGCAGACACAGAGAAGGTAAATCATCTCGTTTGATGCTTCTAAACCCGGAGTGGGTTTAGAAACAAACTATCTTGGTCGCTTATGTCTTGCTGGGATAAACACCCAACAACTACCATGTGAAGGAGAACAGGCTTCTTTTGGTTCAGGGTTACAGCTCAGGTTCAGCTGGTCTGAGACAGAAACAGGATGGCAGAGGACCAGAGCAGAGGAACAGCTGAGCCCATGGTGGGGACCAGGAAACGAGGAGGATCCTGGGAGGGAGATACACAGTTCTGGGCCGTGGCTTCAGGGACCCGCCCCTTCCCACAAGACCCCAGGGCCTTCCCCCGAGCTCACCACTGCAGAGTCCACCCATAATGCACCGATCCCGCTGTGTCCTGAAGCCTGGCCTTCTGAGACAACCATAAGATAAAACCTAGTTTATGTTTCAAATTCCAATGATCCTTTTTACACTGATACCATCAAAAATTGTCCTCATGACTGTCTTAAAATTTATCGTTGGTTTAATGAGATTTGTATTCTTTCATCAAATGCTTGACTAGATTATCATGGACTGGTGAAGACCTGTTCCTTCCATCTTAGAGAATTGTTTCACCAGGTGTTGGGACTAGCAGTGAGAGGCGAGGCCATGGCCGAAGCAGGTGGCTGCACAGTCTCCGCTGTTCCACGTGAGCTGTTCTTCCTCCTGGCTCTGCTGTGTGTCTGTGATGTATCCAGCTCTCTGTCCCACCGGACCTTGGGCTCTCCTGCCCTGGGGTGAGCTGTGTCCCAGCCCTTTAAGCCTTTGTCTCATTAATTTTGAGGCAGGCAGGGTCTTCCTCAGGCTGGGTTTGAGTGCCTGATCCTCCGCCTGGGCTTCCAGGGTCCTGGCCTTGCAGCATTTCCCCACCTGCACCTCCGGGCCGGGCTGGTGCTGTCTGTTCTCAGCAGCAGCCCCTGGGTCACACCTGCTCTCTGTACTGGCTTTTTCTGGTTCCCCGAGGCCATCCCGGAAGAGGCGCATGGCTTCCTGTTCACAGCCCTCCAGCCAAAACAGGCGTGAGCAGTCTTCTTAGTGCTTTGACAGAAAGAAGTGCTTATGGCTCAGAACTTATCATGTCACCCAAGATCCATAGCTGGTTTGGTACCAAACAAAAGTAACAATTTACGTGAAGTTTCAGACACTTGTTTTATTAATTACAATGTTTGGAAGTATTTTCATTTATTGTTATACTTTCACAGCAAAATAGAGTCTTTATTGGTTTATTTTTTGCCATGACATTCTAATGAATGACTCTATTCCATAATGGTGACCTGGTTATTCTTAATTAATACATATTTTTTCACCATTCCATAAATCATAGATGGCTAAATTTCTAGCAGCATTCATGAATTAGCTTACATTAATCTGTACATCATTTTAAATCATAATTTCAAAAGCTATGATCAGTTAGTAAATAATATTACCATGAAAACACTTACAGAGGAATTAACAAGTTATGTAATTTAAAAAAAAGGCGTTACCTAAATTGCTTTGGAAATGACATCTTTTTATTCCCTAAGTACCAGCATGGAAAACTATTTCTGTGATAATATCTAATGATGCTTTTATTTTTAAAATTTGTAATAGAAAATGTGTATCAGTTTGAGTCAAGAGAAAAGAGCTACAGTCCTAAAGAGAAAATTTGTGGTTTTGGCGAGAGCAATTTAAAAACAAACAAACAGCATGTCTCATGCAATAAGCTAATGAGAGGCCTGTGTCTGTCCCTTTTGAAGCTCTCCTGTGAGCCATATTTATTTGACTGAATGAATGAAATAATTGCTGTCTGCTTACACTGTTTTGCTGTATCATGTTTCTAAGCCGCGGAGGTTAATACCAATTACCGAGGAGATGTCTTCTCCAGTCTCAAACCTGTCATGTTTCATTCATACTCAAGGGAATGTTCTGAATTTGATTGATTGCATCATTAAGTTTTGAATTAACAGTTTGATGTGCACCTCCAAAACTCAAAAGTGAAGTGTTAGAACATTGCAGATTTAGAAAAGTAGTGATCATCAGTTCAGTTTTGTGCAACAGGGGATGATATCTGTGTTGTTTGCTCCATCTGTGGATGTAATAATTTCCTTCAAGAAATTGTTTTCTATCTGGGAAAATAATGAATAATAGAACCAAAGAGATTCAGGTTTGAAATGTTTTTCTTCTGTCTTCCTTTGGCTTGAAGTTTTTGTTTCTAGAAGAGACTATAACATCTATATTTCATGTGGATCAAATGATAACTAGCATTGGTCTCCCCTCTAAAACGTCTATATCAGAATTGATATCTTGCACGTTATTACTCCCTATTCTCTGTTGAACAAATAACCTTTACTGAATAAGTAAGCCTTGTATTTATTCAAGTTTTTAAATTCTTAGAACTGGAAAGTCCTGAGATACCTACCTCTCTGTGTACCTGCCTGTCTACCTACTATCTACCTATCTATATATGTCCTAAATTGTGCTTGTTTATCTATTTGTAATAAAAGTATGTTTCCTGATTTGCACAATATTAAAACAGGAAAGGCCACATGTATTCATCAGTATCCTCATATTTACAGAGAGTAGTGGGAATTTCTGTGCTTCTGGTTTCAGCAGAGTTCTACCCACAGAGGATCAGACAGTGAAGGAATTTTGCTCTGTAAGTCTCAGACCCCTCAGGCCCGGCTTCAACAATGCAGTTCCCACGGCTGGTGCTGAGTGATTGGCACCTCCAGGCACGTGAGGACATGTGGGGAGGTGTGTCCTCCGCGACCGAGCTCTTCCCAGAGGGCGTGTCATGACTGGTGCTGTGGGCATCGCTTTGCGACTGAAACAGGAGGGTCAGAGCCTGTCTAGACTGCTCCTCTGGTGGAAGGTATCTGAAGGAAAAGAGGCACTGTCCTTCCCTCTGTTTTCTTCTTGGGATTGAGGAAATTTTCACAGGAGGATCTAGAGAATTTTTCAGAATTTTCCCATTCTTATAAAATATTGGAAAGCAGACTGTAATGAGTACTCATTGAGAAAGGTCATAACTACAATTACTGAACTAAGCTCAAGTTCAAGACTGTTGTGTTAAGTGTAGTCCTTTCTGTCAAATTAGAGTATAATAACTGATGGTCTAGTGAATGAGTTTTTTATTCTCTACCCAGAAAGACAACTTCTGACAGGTGGAAAATAGCAGCCACTACTACTGTGAAACCTTTCATTTGGTAAACTGGAAAATAATATCCAGTGAGACTATTCCCTCTTCTGGTAGCATGATTTTTGTGGTTGTCTAATGTCCTCGCTCTGCGAATCTTCAGCTTGATTTTCCTGAAGAAGGAGGCAAGTATCACCTCCTCTTGATGTCATCCCTGAGATGTGGAGAATTGACCTCAGAACTCCGTTCTTTCTGTCATGTGGGTTCGGTGAGCTGGAGACTAGAGTGACTGTAGAAATTCCCTTGTCCTCACTCCATGGACTACAATTTAAATGTGAGATATATCTCTGTTGTTAGCCCAACGAGCCTTAACTGCAAGCATTTGCTAGAAATGTAAAGTTATGAAATTTCTTTTGATGGCAATCAAACATTTCTTTTTGTCCATTCTTCTTGTTTTTATTTGTATCATCAATGACTTAGAGTAAAAAAAACCTTAACTTTTCCATCAACACAATATCTCCCAACAGTCCACCAGTAACTCAATTTAGATTACAGCTCACGAACATGAGTAACTTGCTAGGGAGAATTGTACTTTATCCCTTCTCTGTTTTCCAAAATATTAATTGTAGCCCAAATAGTAACATTTTAGAAGGGCTTAACTGAGCACTACAAGAAGGTTTCAAAATAATAATATCCTAAAATCTGCCCTCCATTGCCCAAATGGCAAATGTTCAACAAATGCTTTAAGATGGCCCACAAGGGCCAGGAACCAGTTGGCTTCTGAGAAAGGAGTGGGTCTTCCGTGCTTTTGTTTTCTCTTTCATCTGCCAGTTTAGTCAGTGGAGAAGTATGGCAGCTCATTTCCAGTGCCAGTCTTTCTGCCAGGGAATAAACTTCACTCAAAAGGAAACTGTGTCACGGAAGTGGACCCAGCATTGTCCACAGGGCCATAGAAGCAGGTGCGTCTCTACTGTCATTTTTTGAGCCGTTGTGTTTCTCCAGGGTGAGTAGGTGACAGACAGGATACCATGACTAGGAGAGAAAAATAAATTATTTATTTCCGGTGACCTTAGATATAAGTATATTATTCACAGAAAGAGTTCAATGTTCTCTTTTTGACGTTGGATAGTTCTACAGTAAAAGCTTTGAGAATATAGACTTCATAAGCAAAGAATTACCAACAAGCAGTATAATTTCTTTCTACTGCTGGGAAATGTGTTTCTGGAAAACAAGCAACAGAGATCCTTTTCAGAGATTCCTGGATTCTGACTCTGACCCAGCTCCGCCTCCCATTTTATCCCGCATTCCTTTTAAGATGGTCTTGTTCTTGTTGAGTTTTTTTTTTTTCAAAACCAAGAAGAGCCAGATATCCATAAATGTTTCTTTAAATGGAAAAGCATACATCAATGATGGACGAGCTCTCTGCAGGCCACGTTAGGGCCTGTCTAGCTCAGGAGGGAGCCTGTACCAGGAAAGAGCACAAAACCGCTGCCTCTGCTCCTGCCCTTGACAGCCACTTCCTACCTCATATGTGGTGTATTCTTTGCTAGATGATTTCTGAATTGTGTTATATGTGTGTGGAATCTTTCTGAAAATATGTAATACGCAAAAAACACTGCACATTAAACTGCTGAAAACGTTTAATAATATATACTACCTATTGTTCCAAACATTCTTCAAAAAAATTCCAATCTAGACTACTTTTTAAATGTTTGTCATAAAACCATATACTTTTCACCTTATCAAGATTCATTGCTTAATAAATATACAGTGAGTTAAAAAATTGTAATTAATTTGTCCTCTAGGAAGAGTAAGAAGAACAGTAGTTCATGTGTGACACCAAACCAAACCCCGTGCTGCCTGATATTTTATGATGGTATTTATGTATCTCCTGTGAACCTGTTTTTACAATATTCAAATTATTTTATTCATTTACCAGCACAAGAAAAGTAGTTGATGAACCTCATCACTGGTGCATTATGGAAATTTTAAACATTTTAAAATATCTACCTTAGGCAAGCAAGTATTTATGAAATTACCATTTCATAAAACCAATTGTTATTTCAGATTCTGAGGCATCTCAAGACAGTATAAATATCTTTTTATTTAAATGCACATTTAAAAACATTTTCTTATATTTCATGCTAGAAAGCTATTAAATTGCTTTTGAAGATATTTAGCATACACACTTCCAGGCTAAGGAAGGGGACACAAAAGTAAGTAGTAGCATTTGAGTTCTGTTTTTAAGGATTTATGACACTTTAATCTTTGGAAGTGCTAAAGATGTGTAAATTCCAACTTGAAGACTTTCACTCTTTTAGCATTCAAATTAAATCAGGAAACACAAAAACAGGTGCAGAGAAGAGAGGTGCGACCCATCCTTTGAGGGTGACTCAATAATTTGCCTTGAGTTCGAAATACTCTCGGGGACTCACTAGGTCCATGTTTGGGTTCTCACAGCCCCCAGGGATACAGGCAGGAGAAGGAAGTGTCCCGTGTCAAAAGCAATCATGCAAACTACTGATGTATCTAATGAAAGGGAAGATTCTTATTTTAAATCAGTTGATCGATATAGGTAAAATTGAAACGAGTTCCGTAATAGAATGTAAATATTGTTCACTTATCACTCATGTCATTATTGCTTTGGTACTGAGCCATCCATGATAGTCATGCTACCCAGATTCGAGGGGTGCCTTAGGTCCGTTGCTCTAGTCGGTAGATTCCTGTTCCTGTTCGTTGCTCCCAGGGGGAAAGAACGAGGAGGATCCAAAACAGGAACAGGAAGACCAAGAAGTGCAGCCACGCAGAGATGTCTGTCGAAGGTCCGGACACGCCACGGTGTTGGGGGAAGCTCCTCAGTTCAAGCAGAGCCAGTGTCTCCTGCCTGTGAGCCGAGTGCCGCCTTCGCGCTGTGCTGGCCGGGTGCGAGGCAGTGGAGAGGTGGCGCCTTCACCGCTGTCCAGGGCCGTCCGCCGTTCCCGCAGGGGAGGGGACTCCGGCTGGTTCTCACGGCGACACTCAGAGGAAGGCGCGCAGCACCGGGACGCCCTGGAGCGGGACAGGTTTGACCCCGGGGAAGGCAGGTGCAGAGCCGCTGGGCGCCATGGTCTCGGCTGACCTCGCACAAGGACGGGTCTGGGGCGGGCCAGGCCCCGGCAGTGGCTCCTCCCCGCGCTGACCGCGGGCGCTGGGCCGGAAAGACTCTTGTGCGGTGAGTGCTGTGTGGACACTGAACCCGCAGTGCCCAGAAAGCGGCGGACGGCGGCGCGGGAGGGAGGGGGATATATCCTCCTATTTTCGGCTCTGTCTGCTCGAGTAACACCGGAGCCTGGATCCCCGTGTCCTCGCTGCTTCCGACTGGAAGGCTGAGCCCCGGGCAGACCCAAGAAGATTCGCGAGGCTGGGCCTGAGTTAGACGTCTGTCTCCTCCGCCTGCGCCTTCCCGGCCCGGCCGCCTGTGTCTCCAGCCGCTCCTGTGCCTCTCGGCCGCTGTCCGCACGGCGGCGGCTCCTTCCCAGCACCAGGCTGTGCGTTCTGGGAGCCGGGACGGGCGTTCCCCGGGGGCTGCAGGTCCGTGCTCCGTGGGCGTCTTTCGCGGCCTGAGCTGCAGCGTGGTCGGTGTGGTTTTCTGTTCTCTTACGACGCTTCACGAACAAAAGGCCCGGATCGGGCTCACCGCGATGGCGTCTGGAGTGCCAGACATCGTGATGCGGTTGCGGTGTGGGGCAGGGGACCTCTGGCGACACGCGTCGCAGCCAGGCAGACGGCGCCTTCGAGGGAGCATGTCTGAGAATGGGAGACCGCTCGTTTCTGATGGAAGCCAGAGAGCAGAGGGAAACGCCCTCTTCTTGGACAGCCTCCTGCCGGGAACTGATTCGGACTCTCTTGGGGTACCGTATCCCTTTGGGGATCCTTTCAGCAATCAAAGGACCTGACCGGCACCCTGCGGATCTTACGTCTGAATGACTCCAGTATCTACCACCTGGGGCCTGCCTCCCAGCCTGTGAGCCTCCCACACAAGTCTGCCTTTTCTCCTCTGAAAATACTGCACCCTGGCAGATCTAATCCGTGACCTCGGAGGATCCTTGTCAGGATCTGTGTTACACTAGGGCCGCACACTGAAGTGCAGTCACTCTTCCCATTAATGTATCAGTGCAACACAAGCAGGAAAGTGTGATACAAAACTGTGGCACTTCCGTGCATGCTCTGTATTCCTTCCAAGGATGTGCCTCGTTTCATGTGTAGAAAGAAGTTCAACAGATATTATTTCAGATGTTTAGACTTTAGAAATGTCAGGCTCAAGGTAAACGCGCAGAAGAGAGAGACTAGTGGGGCGAACCCTGTGCTCAGGAAATCCTGCTGTCCAGCAGCGGCCTCCGGCTTTCTGGGACTTCAGCTAACACTGAGGAGGCTCTGCCTGGGTGCGAGTTTCTCTTGTCAGAGAAGAGTCTTCTAGGGAAACATTTATTACCTGAAAATATGTTAAGAGAAAAAGAGCTCAGTGAAAAGACAGTTTCCTTCAGGCAGCGAAGACAAGAAGAATTGCAAACAAAATGTGAGACTGGAGTGTGCTTGATGGCCTTGGACAGATATCCTCTTGATTGTTAAGGTGACAGTCAACTCATGTTATGTGATCATGATGTTTTGTAACCCGGTTCTTCTGAAATTATCCAAATAAATAATATAGAACCTGAACCAAATGCTCTAGGCTTCAGTTTCCTGTAAGAGTCTAAATTATTTTAACTCTGATTTTTGTGATACTCTGAAATTATGCTACCGATGACAATTCACTGCCAATTTCTTAAGTATTTAGTTTCTATTTTGTACAAAATATGAGCTATTCAGAGGAAAAGAGATTAAAACAACATGGAGAAGAAGGAGAAAAGGAGGATGATGGGGAGGAAAGTCCCATCTTTTGTTTTAAAATGTAATTGTTAGAATGAAGGCACATGCAAGTTGGAAATGCCGTGAACGGTTCTCTCTTGATAGTGAAGGCCATGGTAACTTGTGAATCCATGTTGGTTTCTACATTCCTAAGTGAGATAAGTGATAGAAAGAACAGTAATGGCTGCTGTGATGCACAAAGAACATTGAACTAGAACCCAGGAAACTAACTACTGATTCCAATTCTGCCTTATCATCCTTGTTGAATAACTGTGGAACACTTAGGGATTAAATACTTTGCTAACTATGTATCTTAATAATCATCAATCCTAACAGAGTATGAGACTGCATGTTTTAGAGACATTGAAATAATTCTCTTCTCTGTTGAAAAAGATCATATTTATACTATGAACTTCATCATATGCCCTTACAGAGAAGAAGTGTAGAGTTGAGTAGTTTGGCATGTGGTTCATTTACTCATCAGCATGATGCTAACTTTCTCACCTAATTGAGAGAAAACACCAGTGGAAAATTACACAGAAAGCTTCAGTATATTTCTTTTGTGTTCTTAATCACCTCCTTGCCAGTGTGGTATTTCGTGATATAGACAAACTTAAAGATTCAGAAGCTCCTCTCTTTCAGGGGCTGTGGGTTGGAGTACAGCATGGAAATGGTGTCGCAGTGCTCCATCATTATTTTTTTCTCCCTGGAAAGTTTCCAGTGCTGAAAGGAATTCTCCAGATCTTTTTCTGATCTCACAGAGAATCAGAGTACTTATTAAATGTGCCAACCTCGGCCAAATGTTTCCTTCAGTATAAACAGCTCCATTAACCAAGTATATTTGGCACCTTTTCACTGCATGATGTGTTTCTTTGTTTGTGCTTTAATTTGTGAAGCCAATTTAAACATGACATTCTTAAAAAAAACTGGCTGCTATTCTTGCTTTTGCATAAAATAAACTGGAAAATAATTTATTTTCCCACCAGTTGTGAACCTCAGTGAGCTACAATTCACCAATAACTTGCATTCGGATCTGCATTGCCTCTTTTGCCTTTGTAGGTTATATACCAAGAAGCCCAGATGGAGAAACGTATTTTGTGTGTATATGCTTCTCTAGATTCTCTTCTTTTTATAGACTTTGGCAACCAATGAACTAAATGATGTATAATTGAAAAAGAAATTAAAATCTTAAACTCAAGGACACAATACTTTGAATAAAAGCCTCATAAAATGAGGTAATTGGTGAATTACAATTGAAAGGTCTGGCATAAATGATGGATTTTATGACAGATTAGAGACTATTTTAAATGCCTCTAATGTAACGTATTGTAGAAAATCAGTGCATAAAGCCAATCACTGCTCTACAGCCATCAGATCATAACTTCTTACTTTATCACTCAGTTTTACTTTTAGGAGGGTGTAGAGCAACTCTAGAGCTTAAAGCTGAAGTAAATTCTAAAAACTTTTCTTATTGCATCACACTTTGGGCAGATACTACTACTGTTCTCTGCCCTGCAGTGAGGTTTTGGCAAATAACCCGCTACATTCATCACAGTGGTTCCAGAATGTGGTATCACCAGTGACATCATAATCATCTGTGTTTGCTCAGTGATGAAATTATCTAATGAGATATTTCTCAAAACGTGGTTCTGCCATTAACTGACACCAGCCATGCTTGAAATGAGAATGTCAGAACATGGAAGGAGTGAGGAGCCGGGCTGAGCCTCTGCTTTCTGTAAGAAGAACCTGTGAAGGCAGAATAATACTCCATTTTATAACACACACACACACATCTTCTTTATCCACTGTCCAGTTGATGGGTACTTGGGTTGTTTCTAAGATTGAGCTATCACAAACTGAGCTGCTATGAACAAGGGTGTACATCTGTCTTTCCAATGTGATTTTTTAAAGTCTTTTGGGTATATTCCTAGCAGGGGGATAGCAGGGTCAAATGGGACCCCTAGTCCTAGTTTTCTGAGAAGTCTCCGCACAGATCTCCACAATAGTTGTACAAGTCTGCAATCCCACCAACAGTGGAGAAGGGTTCCTTTCTTCCCACAGCTTCACCAGCATTTATTGTTGGTTGATTTTGTAATAGCGGCCATTCTTTGTGGAGTGAGATGAAATCTCAGTGTTGTTTTCATTGCATCTCTCGAATGACCAGTGATGTTGAACATTTCTTCATATGTTTCTTAGCTGCTTTGACTTCTGCCTCTGAGAAGTGTCTGTTCATTTCAGATGCCCATTTTTGAATTGGGTCTTTAAACTTGGGGAGGCTGATCTGTTTAAGTTCTTTATATATTGTAGATTATAGCTCTTTGTCTGATAAACAGCTAGTAAAGATATTTTCCCATGTTGTTGGTTGTCTTTTGGCAGTGTCAGTGACTTCTTTTGCTGTGCAAAAGCTTTTCAGTAGCATGAGATCCCATTTGTTGATTCTTTCTGCTAGTTCTTGTGCTATAGAGGTTTTATTCATATGACAAGATTGATTCATTTATGTGCAAATGGATATACCTGGAGGACACGCTACTGAGTGAAATCAATAGATCACAGATAGGCAAATACCGGATCTTCTCGATGATATGAGCACCTGTAGATGCAAATGAGCTCTAGAAAGTATGACAGTCTTTGTAGAATGGGAAATTTCCAAAGGAAATTTGGTGTGGGGATGTAATGAGGGGAAGGAATAAATATGATTCTGAAAGAAAATAAAAGAGCATGTATATAGGGGGTGGGGAGGTGTGGGTGGGTGGGGACATGGGTAAAAATGAGAATTGACTGTGTCATATATTGGCACAAATTCCCCAATGTTATGTGTGATTGTGAGATATATATAAATTGTACCAATAAAGAATTTAATTAAAAAAAGAAAAAAAAAGAAGAACCTGTGAAGGCAAAACGGTTGATTGGAATCGTGAAGGTCACGTGAGGTTTGTGGTCACATGATTTTTAGCCCTTTAAGCATGTCTTAGAAACTCATGAATGTCAGAAGGGAAAATTAATTCTCTTTTCTTTAATGGATTTTGTTTAATTTCACTTACAGATAGCACTAAATCAGATATTTATATTTTGATGATCTAATAGTAATATTGATATTTTCAGGGAATTCTTCTTTACACTCTAGTATATTTCCATCCTATTTTATAAGTACAAGGATTTTAAGTATTTTTTTAATTTATGGAAAGATTCTAGGATTCTTTCTGCTTTTGGTTTTCTAATAGTACACGTTTGCACTATTTAATAACTACATTCCTTGTGGGGAGTGGAATCATGTATGTGACACGCCTTAAATTATTTTCCTCAGGGTCTTTCACTTCTGCCTCCCCTTTCTTCCATCTCTTGTTTCCCTTCAGCATTTGGACAGAATCCACCTTGCTACTGTGGATTCTGTCTTACTTTGTTCTTCATTTATGCTGTTTTAACTTTTTTATACTTTGTTTTGCTGCATATCTATTCATATATCGGAGAGAGAAGCCACACACACTGTTTGTGCATCTGATTCATTTCACCTCCCATTACGGCCTCAAGCTGGCCTCATGAGTGTCATGTGTGTAGCCGTAGAAAATTACTTAGGAATGTACATGACAAGAGATCTGGGTAACTTAGTACAACAAAATGAAATTCTCAATATGATTTAAGTTTACTAAATTTCAAATTTTAAATGTTTTAAAAAATAGAAAGTCTGCCTTTCCTTGAAAATATATGTAAAAAGTATATTTTTCTCAAAAATCGGATATGAAACTACAGTTTAATTTATATGTATTGTTAAAGGTGGATTAACATCATGTTGATTTTGTGTTTTCATTTTTTTGAAAATAAATTATCCCATCTGTCGCAGTGAGTAATATCCAGCAAACACAGACACACACCTGTGCTGTGTGGCTCAGTTTGTTCACAGTTACATTGACTGACGAGTCCTCACCCAGAGGTCCAACATTCAGCCATGACTGAAGCAATAAGTCAGTGTATATACCATGTATTTTCAGTTTGAAGGAAAAGATGGGTATTCACATATGCTCAAATTTTTGCTATAGTTAAATTAATGAGAAATGGCTAATTTTTATAAAACTGAGAAGACAAATGCCGGACGTGGTGGCTCACGCCTGTCATCCCAGCACTCGGGAGGCAGAGACAGGAGGACGGCTGAGTTCGTGGCAGCTTGCCTGGGCACCATAGTGACCTCAGGGCCAGCCTGAACTACAAAGCGAGACCCTGTCTCAAAAATTTAAAAAAAAAAAAAAACTGAGAAAACAAAGCCACTTAGGTCCTTTTAAGTAGCGCTTATCAAGTGAAAGCTTTCCACAATACTCCTTTTGCTTTGGTTCTCATCTGATTGTCTAAATTCAATTGTAAACCCTAATTGAATAATGCTAGTAGCTTCTGGTATATAAACACAAAAAGTACAATAACCTGTTCTAAACTTTTGTTCAGTCTTAAAAGGCAATCACGTTAAAATATTTTCAGTATGACATAACAGTTACTATAACCTAGCAAATTCACTACTATATGCCTGCTAATGCTGCTTTTACTAGTTTTGACTCATTTACCCCTCATAACCTCAACCAGGTATATGGTCCTGTTATTTCCACTGTGCAAAGGGGAAATTAGCTGCCAGACAGGGTCTGTACAACCTAATAGAACTGAGATTTGAATAAAATAGGCTAATGATCACCTTGAAAAAGCAATATAAAGATGGTGTGGCAAATATATACACTGAAATATTATTGATCCATAAAAGGATAAAATCCTTCCATTTGAGACCACATGTATGTTATAGGAAAGCAAGAAATGAAGTCAACTGGGCACATGTTCCCGGGGATCTTACTCAAAGGTGGAAATTTACCGAGTTGCTTTCGTGGAAGGTGGAAATTTACCGAGTTGCTTTCGTGGAAGGTGAGAATAGAAGAGTGATTGCCAAGGGACTGGAGGGGAGATGGGCCAGGTGGATAAAGGCAGCCGGCTGGCTGGCAGGGAGGTGCCCGGTGTGCCCATGCACAGGGCCGCTGGAAAAAGGGACCAGGACTGCATGTTTCAAACGCTAGAAGGAAGGATATTGGATTGTTCTCCTGTACAGAAGTGATGTTTGAAGAGATGCCCATACTTTGATGGTGATTATGGCTCAGAAATGAGGAAGAAAGCATGAGGTCAGGGATTCCGAGTGACAAGAAGGGAAAAGGGAGACAGGGAGACAGGGTGGGAAGAGCTCAGGAACTTTCTCGGAGGAGACGTGGTGAGAACGAGGAGCGGTGAGCTGGAGAACGCGCCCAGGGCTTCTGGGAGGCTCGGTATGGACCTCGCTCCCCGGGTGAGCCTGTGGACTCTCTGAAGAAAGAAACCGCTGATATGTGGAAAACACACATCCGCTGCGTGGACCACAGACGGACCGCGGCAGGGTCTCTGCGGAGCGTTAGCTCTTCTTCCTCAGCTCGCCCAGAGCCTCATTCGGAATCGCAGAGTTCAAGATGAGAAATATTCAGAGATAAAGACTGCACCATAGTAATCCTACTGAACCATTCTCTAGGTTATCTTACATAACCATAAGAAAGTCCAAAGTCCATGATAAACACAAGCATAAATTTAAAACATGGTAGTAAAATAAAGAGTATAGCAGAGAAAATATTTTACATGGATCTTATTTATACTCTAAGGAAAAACATAGGAAAATGTCAATTCTTGCTTGTGCTTTTATTAAAACATGACATTTTTTTCTTAGTCATTCTATTCCATGTGTTTGCTAGTTGTGAAAATGTTACTTCTATGAGAATCTTTCAAAAGATATAATGAAGATCAATGTTCCTCCATTAAACATAATTATTCTCAATCCTGGTGGGAAATGATAATTACCTGATGTACTTTTCACACAAAAAAGTGGAAATGATTTACAGATACCTTTTTATCTATTGTGTGAAAGCCGTTTAGCCCTCTGGAGAAAACATGTATGTGATATGTAATACACTCTTCATAAAGAGCTGAAATCTATAAAGGAAAGAAGAAATGCACGCATTTGGCAAATGTAGTCAAGCTGGCACATTACAGTAGCCCCGCAGAGCCGCAGCAGAAGGACAGGAACTCAGATCAGCGAGTGTTTCCTCACGTTGTTGAAGTGACTGTTGAAGACACATCGCGCATCGGCGGAGATGGCGCATCTGAGCGTGGATGTCATCGAGAGATGAGATTCTGATATTCCAGCTGGAGACAAGAACATTTGCAAATGCTCGCGTTGGAAATATCATTATGACCGAAAGTGGATAACAGTAGTGACGGTAACAGAGGTTGCAAAGATCATTCAGTGTGAGGGATAAATGTCTTGAGATAAGTGAGAGTGATACGAATGAGAGAAGAAAGAATTTCTTGAGTTTGAAAAGCCTGAATGCGAAGGAGTAGGGAATTCATTTGCTGTCCTGTATAGAACACTGAAATACTTCATGAAGGAGAGGCATGAGGAGTCATGTTTCAGAAAGATACATTAGTGTCAGGGGACAAATCATCAGGGAGAAAAGGGACTAGATTAGGGACTTCTTAAGATATACTAGTACGGAAGGGGCTGGTGGCACATGGGTTTAATCCCCTCATTGGGAGGCTAAGCTTGGAGGATCGCTCTGAGTTCAAGGCCAGCCTGGGCTACATAGTTAAAGACTGTGATGGTTTCAAGTCGAGTCTTGGGCCGGAGGGTTGGCTCAGTGGTTCCGGTGCCTGCCTCAAGTCAAGTCTCTAGAGTGGCGTACGGATGGGTGCCCAGAGAATGACGGGATTTGTAATGAAAACCCCATTTACAAAGTGATCTTTTTAATGACCTGTTCCTTCTAGAAAAAGATGTATATTATTTATCCATTTCTGTAATACCGATGATATGTCCATCACCAAATTCAAGCTCCCATTGCGGTGTAGCTGAGCACATATCTGTAAAATATTAACAGGAAAACTTCCTTTCTACCAACTTAGATCTGACATTAGAGACCTGTGAATTAGCCAAGGACAGGCAGAGTACAGGGTACGTTAGTTCTGTAGGACAGCGTGGTCAGTGGCGAGTGGATCCCTAAGCAGCCAGAGGCAAAGGCTTTTATAGTCATGCTTTTCAAAAGGAGCCATCTTAGGCATTCACTAGTAAGTTGGGAAGTTTCTGTTGCTCTTTTTGATGTTAACTGTCAGCTGAACTCATACCTCCCAGTGCCGAGGGTCAGTTGTCTTTCACAGGAAACTCCACAGTGGGGTTCACTGGCAGCTCTGTTTTGGGAATTCACTACTTAAATTGTTGGGCTGGGGATTTAGCTCAGTAGCACCCAGCCTGCCTTGCTAGCACAAGGTCCTGAGTTCAAAAAGTTTAGATGTTGTTTTGTTTGCTAACTCTCCAGAAGTCTTTAGTGGAATGTGATTTTCATATTCGGATGGATATTACTCTTCCCAGGAAGAGATGCCCAGTACACCTTTAAGCAGCCCAGGAAAGACAGGTCTTATACTTCAGTACATGAAGCTGCTATATTTTGAATGTTTCTGTACACTGAGAATCCACGGTGTGGATTTTAATCTCCAATATGTTGATATTAGGGGAAGGGGCCTTTCAGAGCTTTCTGGAACTTGAAATCAGACCCCTAATGAATGGATTTAGTGAACTTATAGGAGACCTCAGATTCTTCTCTTGCATCATGGAAAGCTGTCAGCCAGAAAATGAATCCTCCTTGATATGAAATCTGGGTACGCCTTGATCGTTGACTCCCTGCCCTCCAAGATTATGAGAAATGAATTGCTCTTTGCCATTAGCCAACAAGTGAACATCTTCTTTTGTAGCGTCCCAAATCGCTGAAGATTCATGACAGAGGAGAAATATAACTCCCAACCTGTTAGGAGTCAGATGTGCCAGCTTTGTGATCCCAAAGCAATGACGTTGCTGCGAAATGACAGGGATTCAGCTCTTAAGAGGAAGAGGTCTGAGTGAGCACTGAGTTTTTCTGGAGTGCTCAAGTGAATATGAACAAAGACAAGTGCAAGAAACAAGATGAACTATACATGACCATCTTAACCGTTAGAGCATCAAGGCCACAAAACACAATTTAGAAGAGTGTAAACTTGATGCGAATATTTTGTTCATTCTGCTCACTCCTTTCCTGACCTTTGATGTAGTACAGTGTTGAGGCGGGTCAGAGTATGTAGATTAACCACGAATGTACTTTTTTTCCCCTTTGAGAAGGTTGGTGAATGATAGTTTAGGTGAAGCCATTTTGGCTTCCAGCTGAGCAGCAGTGACCTTCGTCACTGCATTTCTCTTAGAGTAAAGCTTGTTCTTCCTCAGTTTCCCAACCTTGTACTTGAGACTGCCCCATCCCCCTGGGCCCGAAGCCCGTGCTGCCCGAGCTGTAAACCTCCTGCCTGGGTTTGTTGCATCTTCATCATCTCCTTTCCTTTGAAAGACTGTGGTTCTTCACGCATTTTCAGTCCTTCCACTCTCGAAATAGGCCTTATTCACACAGAAAGGTCAACTTTGCCTCTCCTGCTATCTTGCACTTTTCTTCCTTCATAATTTTGGTCTGTCTCGTGTCTTGGCCAGCATATCCAAAGGCTATCATCTCCTCCATCTAGTTCTATTGCAGTGTTAAATTGGAAAATGAGACTTAGATGGAATAGACCACTAACAGTCTTTCACTTCAAATATGTCTCTTCTGCAGTCTTCTTTATCCCATTAATTTCTTAGTTAACTTGCTTGCTTAAGCAAAAGTTTGCAAACTAGTTTTGCTTTCTTCATTTGTTTATTGAAGCCCTTAGCTAAGCCAACAGAAAATCCTGTCATTTCAATTTTAAAATTGTATTCAGTATTGAACTAATTTTCATGGCCCTCACTACCAAAATCCTTTCCCAACACACATCGTCTCTCAACTTAAGCTTTGAAGGAGTCTTTAGGCTTTTGTACTTCCTTTTTTGTAGTCTTCTTTTCATCTTGTATTTGCTGTATTTTATTCATTACAGATAAGTTACTGAATCCAAGCCATAGTCCAGACAAGGGACTAAGACAAGATCACAGGTACAAGGAGGCAGAGGTCACTGGGGAATGTCATGAAAGCTGTTTCTCTAGGCAAAATGGCTAGTGGTAAATACCAGTTTGGTTTTCAGAATTTAAAACTAGATGCTGAATAGCTCTTTGTCGAGGGCACAGAGTGTAGTTATTATTCTGTGATCTAATACTTGTAAAGCCCAAGAAAGGAGAGACACTTTACTTCTCCTTTCATACTACATCAGTCAAACTGGCTAACAAGTAAACCTCTCTGTGTGTTTTAAAGTCAAGCAACCCAAGGCCAAAGTCTCCTAAACTGCAGACAACTTTCTAGGTTAAACCGTCTTTTGATCTGAAGCCTATAGCTCTTGCCCTGACCTTGGCAGTGAGAAACCCGTTGCACAGCTGTTTTCTGGAGCACGTGTTCTCTGCATGAGATCCTGCTACCGAAAGAGAGAGAGGTGGTCTGGTCCTGTGTATGAATTTCATCCATCCCAAATCCATCACCTGGGAAAGTGATCTTTATTCATTTATTTTTGCTAGGGAGAAAGTTGAGAGTGCAACGTGAGTACACCTCTTTTTACATGGGGAGAGACATCCAGAATGAGGAATACATGTTCCCACCAAAACCTCAGGATTGATGAATATTTTCTTTGCTTTCCAATACAGTCCTATGGTATTCTCCTTAGCATACTAAAAACTAGAGTCATATGTGTAAGTCTTTGAATTCGTGATTTATTTGGGCTTAGAAAAGCCTAACCAACTCTGCAGTAATTGACAAGTGAGGTTTATAACCTTCTAGTGCTTTTATGTGTTATTTTATATTTGATGCTTTAATTCATCTTGTTTAATATAATTTAAGATGAGATTTTATCTTAATATGTAACCAATTTGTAAATCAAAGCTTATTGAGAAACCAGATGTATTTCTACTTGTCATTTGAAGATAAATTTGGAAATTTAAATTTTAACAATAAAAGTAGGAACTTTCCACCGCCCTAAGCACTAGTAAAAACTCAGAGAAGTAGCTTTAGACAAAAATTGGTAATCTGTATGGAGGTACTCAGTTGTGTGAATAGCCCTTAACTGATACTTTATATTTCACAGATATATTAGAAATAATCATAAGGAAGAGACATAGCATTAATTACATATAGAAAATACAAATCGCTGGGTGTGGTGACTCATATCTATAATCCTAGCACTTGGGAGGCAGAGGCAGGAGGATTGCTGTAAGTTCACAGCTAGCCTGGGCCACATAGTGAACTCAGGGCCAGCCTGAACTGCAAAGTGAGACCCTATCTCAAAGAAAAAAAGAAAATACAAATTTAGAAATATCTATAATTAAGACTCTGACAAGAAGACTGGTGTGTTTATATGATGGAATTTTTTATTTTTTATTTTTATTTTTTCCTTTTTGAGACAGGGTCTCGCTTTGTAGTTCAGGCTGGCTCTGAGCTCACTATGTAGTCCAGGCAAGCCTTGATCTCAGCAATCCTCCTGCCTCTGCCTCCCGAGTGCTGGGATTACAGGCCTGAGCCACCACGCCCGGCTATATGATGGAATTTTATTCCTTCATCAGAGTACAGTGATAACTCTATTCATGAACTTAACTCCTACATGATTCTGGAGAAGATGACCATGGTCTTATTCCAAATTCACCTAAAGCAAAGGTTTGGAGGATGCTTCTATTTGAAAACCTAAATTGTACCCAAACAGAAGCATTCGTGAATCGAGGTGTTACTGTATTAGCTGAAAGACAATATTTGATATGAGAAAAATTCTAAAATATAATTTAGGAGCTAAATTTAGGAGATAAAGAAATACATATGTAAAAGAAGATTGGAAAAAAGTGCACAGACATTTTACCTGTGATATCACTGGGTAGTTGGATTTTTCTCCTTTCATTCATTTCTCCTTTCTAGCCTATTTATTTCTTCATCTAGCCAGGACTTTTTGTACATGGTAGGTCTCCCTAATGAACTTAAAATGCTCAGAGGCAGGGAATGTTTGCATTGAGAACACATCTGGCTTGTTTTAGGTTCTCAATCCTGTTTGTTTTAGGTTGTCAATAAAATCAGACCATAATTTGGACTTAGGGGAAGCTGCTGAATATATCAAAATATTCAAGAACTTAAATACACACAGGGATAGTCTGCATCATGGGACAGGTCTAAAGCATTCTGACGGCAATTAATTTGACCCCACGGAGATGAGGGGTCAAAGACAGTACCTGTCACTCAGGAAAAATAATGAGTTAAAGTAGAAAGTCAGCCTCAAAGTATCTGTACAGAAACATGGAGAAAGATGTGGGAAATGAAAGGATCAAATATAATGGAGTCTTTAAATTTGGATATGTGGTTCAAAATCGTGATTTACTAATGTTGAAACAAAAAGTAAAATAAAGTTTTTAAAACTTAGTCATTGAGCCTAATGCCACCACCAACAACAACTAAACACTGATTTGAACACATTATTCTGATAGGATTGACTTTTTCCCTTCTCAGTTATGTTATAGTATGTCTGACGTAAGGTAATTACATTTTTGATAGTTTTTTTTTTTCCTGCTGCCTGAGCTAGGCATGAGTTTTGTCATTATGGTGGTGCTCTAACACCGTTTCAAGGAGAAAGTTCTCTGTCTCTCAGATGCTTTTTCTTTTTAAACTTACCACAGGTTCATGTAAGTTTCCTTGTAGAGTATCTATTTTTTCTTTATTTACTTTATGCTAAACAGTTTCTTTTGTATAATGTGGTTTCTGAATGGTCCTCTTTACTAAAAGGAAATAATTAAACTAGACGAGGTGGCTCACACCTGTAATCCCAGCATGCTGGATTCAGAGACAGGAGGATTGCTGAGTTTGAGACTTGCCTGGGCTACATAGTGAGCTCAGGGCCAGCCTGAACTACAAAGCGAGACCCTGTCTCAAAAAAAAAAAAAAAAGAACTAAAATAGTTTATAGTCCTTAAGCTTTGTGTCAAGCTTAGTTTTCCTCGCAGGTCAGTATTTTGACCACTAAAGGTACATCTCTTATTCATTTAGCTATGTTGAGTCATCCTCATAGAACCTACTCAGGCTCACAGAAATTGGCATAATCTAATTTCTGAACTCTATAAACTCAGTATCAGTTTCTGACTTTTTCTGTGAGAGCTACTCTGAACCAATAAGCCAGCTTACTTCCTTGTTTTATTCTGCCATTTAATTGCAGCTTTTAAGTAGTCATAGAACAACAACGTAAGAGAGTAGAATTGCATCGTGGGTGAGGTGGGCCTGAGACAAAGCTGCCCCCACAGTGAGACATGGTTTGCCGGGTCACCATCTTGCTCTGCTCTCTCAGGTCATCCATGAGCAGAAAGGGAATTTGCAAAAACAGTTTCACTTGCTTTCTCTCATTTTAGGAGGAAGATGTTCAGAGTAAACTTTGTTTACCCTGGGGATCTATACCAAAGGCCTTTCCCGTTAGAAAATATGTAGGAGGCCTAGTAATTCACTCAGTGATTCCGTTGTCTATCTGGCAAGCACAGGGTCCTGAGTTCTCTCCCCAGTAACCACATATCACAGTGCCAGGAGTGGTGCCTGATACCTGTAATCCTAGCACTCGGGTGGCAGAGGCAGGAGGATTGCCGAGTTCCAGGCTTGCCTGGGCTCCATAGTGAACTCAGGCCCAGCCTGAACTACAAAGTGAGAACCTGTCTCAGGAAATGAGAGAGAGAGAGAGAGAGAGAGAGAGAGAGAGAGAGAGAGAGAGAGAGAGAGAGAAGAAAAAATACATAGGAGGTTGGGAGAATATTTATTCTTCTGTTTTGTTTTGTTTTTTTAAACAGGAGACAGGATCTCACTTTGTAGCCCAGGCTGGCCTTGAACTCAAGACAGTCCTTCTGCTTCAGCCTCCTGAGTGCTGGGGTTACAGGCATGCACCACTTTGTGGCTGGTTAAGACTATTTAAGACGTGTGGTTATGCGTGATGATAAGATCTCTATATGGGACCATCTGATAGCATTATATTTATATCCAAGTATACCTTTTACTCTAGGAACTACATATCTAAGAGTCTGTCTCGTGATAAATATGCCTATGAAATTATTGCATCTGTGTTCATGACAGTGTGAATGGGAATGTAATTATATACATCTACAGTGTTCTTGATCAGTAATAGTGCTGATTATTACAGCAGCAAAATTTTGGTGCATTTTCCATATTATTTTAGAACTATGATAATATATACATAAATTAAGATTAAATGTTTAAGTGATCACTTACTCATTAGACCTAGAGAGTCACAATAAAATATACCCTAAAGACTGAAAAACTAAAAATTTCACTTATACTCAAACCTGTTTACATACTCAAAGGACTTTAGCCCAATTCATTTCTGTTTTACTTTTAAGAAATCCTTTCAAACCAATTTTAATCCTATAAGACAGAGCTATTAATAATGCTTTCAGGGGAGGTATAATTAATGGGTCTATACTATGGAGTTATGGCATTTAGGAGATATTAACAGCGCAAACTCACTCTAGCAAGGACCTTAAGAATACCCAAACAAATAGATCACTGAGCACGTCCAGAGCTTGCTTTCAGTATTTCCACAGGGAACGTGCAAGCATTCAAAACAACTTAACATCACCTTTTCAGAAAGATCATTACAGGAGATAGAGCCTTCCTTGGTGGAGGACATTACACATCCCAACGAAATGACCTGTCAAGACTGATTTTTTAAATATTTATGAGCAAAAAGTTCACAAAAACTCGTGTGTACTGTCACGCAGTACAGCCCGAAATCCTGGGTACTCTGGTAATGTAGGAGTGGAGAATGTTTTAAACAAACCTGATTGCAGGGTAGGTTTTGTTTCACAGGACAGGTGCAGCGTCCGTGTCGACAGTTCATTTCCACTCCTTCCTGACTCCCCGTGGTCACCGGACTCAGCGCAGCACGCGGCATAAGGAGCCCGTCATGGTGCATCACCGTGAACTCGCCCGGCAGGTTTCACTGGGTTTACTCCTGTCCCTCTGGTCACTGCAGAGACGCCTTCGCAGAAGCGCCAGCACGCCTGTATAGTGTGTCTTCCTAGCCAAATACTCTGAGAATATTTCTCAGACGTTCCTTTTTCTTGATGACCTTGACAGTGGTGGTGAGCATTGAATACTCTGCCTGGATCTCTCAGCTTGAGTATGATGTTTCTGTCATGATTGAACTAGATCTTCTAGTTTTGGAAAAGATACAGTTATGCAGGGCCCCTCTTGTCACCTTATCAAGGGTGCATGCTCTCTGCATGACGCTAACACAGACAGCTTCACTAAATTAAGTTTTCCAGATTTTTCCCTTTCCAACTTTTCACCTCGCGAAGGAGTCACTAAAAGCGCTGAAGGTTTTGGGGAAGACTCATTAAGGTTCTCCTCTTAGAGTCAGAAATTCAGAGACCATTTGAAATTTTCTTTAAAGGGAAACTGCTTTTTCTTCCCAAGTATATATTTTTTCTGAATTCCTAGACTTTTAAAATACTTTGAGTTGCATTTCGATACTCCATTTTTTGTTTTCAGAGTATTCCAACTCTGGCATTTGAAAGATCTTTCATAATTACTTTTCTGTTTGGCATAAATTTTCCAGAATCTTCCAGTACATTCTATACTCATCCATAACAGGAATTGACCATTTTTCCAAGAAATCCTGGTTTGGCTGTTAAAAGCAATCAGGATTTAGGCCCTACGTGTTAACAAAGAGTATTTTACTCAATAAAATTTGCATATTTCCCCCCAAAACAGAGGCAAAAATCTAACATAACTTATAGAACAAACATTATTTCTAATATTTGTAAAACTTCTCACTTTAATGAATTAAAATATAATTCCCTTATTTATAAGGTCCTTACAAATATTGAAAACTGAGTTTCATTCAAAATTTTATGTAAGGTTACCATAGAAGTAACTTATTTTGAAGATTTACACTCAGAACATCCATGATATCAATACCATTTGTGGATGAATCAGTAGTTCTTTTCTTGGTGTCAAAAACAATATTATTTTCTCAATGCTGTTGAAGTGAGTAAACAGCTGCATGCGTCCGTAATAAGCAGGAAAGCAAGTTTTCAGTGAATAAGTGACACTGATGAAGTCAGCCTTGGCTCTGGCTCAGCAGCTGTCCTGCCCTTTACCGTTCAGTTTCCCAGGATACTCCATGCCGAAGGCCTCAGCCCGCACATTCTGCCTCCTGCAAGTTAAGATCCCACCACACGGCACCCTATTTCTTTCCCTCTTTCTCTTCTTGCTGTTTTGTGAGCCAAGGGATCTCTTTGTAGCTCCAGGTGGCCTTGCCCTCACTGGGTAGGCCAGGCTGACCTTGAACTCGCGGCACTCCCCCTGCCTCTGCCTTCCCAGGGCTGAATTTGTGCCCTTTTCAGATGTCTAATCAAGTATTTAAAGAACTATTTATTATAGCATAAAATGTATCATTATCCTAAACTTTAGCTGGAAATTTAACTTCAGAGGAAGACAACTTGATATTAGTATAATAATTTATTTTCTTTTACTCTCACTGTGTAGCTGTGGGAAAAGGGAGGACTATAACTTCCAACGCCTCTTGTTCATTTTGTTTTCTTTTTAGACAAGCTTCACTTACATACATTGTAGCTCATACACATTTTCCTCAATGACAATGATATTATATGGTAATTCTCATCTAAGAGTTGGTAGATTAGGGCCGGAGATTTAGCTCAGTGGTTCTAGCACCTGCCTCGCAAGCGCAAGGTCCTGGGTTCGATCCCGGTAACCACATAGAATGCTGGGTGTGGTGACTCACGCCCACCAGCCATCAATACCACATACCACAGTGCCGGGCGTGGTGGCTCACGCCTGTCATCCCAGCACTCGGGAGGCAGAGACAGGAGGATTGCTGAGTTCGCGGTGGCTTGCCTGGGCTACACAGTGAGCACAGGGCCAGCCTGAACTACAAAGCGAGACCCTGTCTCAAAAACAAAGAGTTGGTAGATTAGATGCTGGGTTCATAGAGTTTGTGAAAGGATACTTTATTGTGTGGATTTCGATGAAGTCATTCATCTGCTATTTCCAACTTCCTGATTATTCATGCCTAATTCTCTGTACATGTGTCAATGCCGCCTGGTGGGACCCAGAAGCTCTTCTCAGTCTCCTGTCACTGTCCCTGGGGTATCGCATCCGTGTGGCTCCAGCCTGTAGGTACCTGCTCTTGGTCAGCATGGCTGCTCAAGACATGGGCACACCTTACGTGCTTTGCGCACATCTCCATGGTTCTAATATTTTATTTGGTTGAGAAATTGGAAAAAGAAAATAATGCTCCCTACTTATGTCTTGGAATGTTGTATAAAGTAGCTCTTTCTGTTCCTGCCTTGGCCTGTTTTCTGCACAGCAAACAAGTCACCAACTCAGCGTTCCTCATGCTGTTCCTCCCCATCACCTGCGGCTTCCCTGGACAGGTGGGGGCAGCTCCACGCTGCTCCCTCGGATCAGAGTTTCACACAGCATAACACTTTCAGTACTCTGCAAGATTTTGCCCTCCCCTGACACGCTCGTGAGTGAGTAACAGCTCACTTTTTTGTTTGTTTTTATTTTTAGTACCAGGGATTGAACACTGTGCTATGTTTCCAACATTTATTTTGTTTTTAATTTTTATTTTTTTAATTTGAAGTCACACTCCTAAGTGGCTGGATCACCAAGACTGGACTCAAACTGTTTATCAATCCTTCTTCCTCAGCCACCAGAGTGGTTTCCTTTTTTAAATTTATTTATTGTTGTTTAATATGACAAATATTAAACTTCCATGCATTGCGAAAGGTCAAGTTGTTGGTTACTTGCTAAAATGCAAATTAATTTCTGAAAATTTTGTGCTAGAAAGTATAGATTATTAAGAGTAAATTGTTTATTTTTATTGTACATTAAGAAATTTGAAGGCAGGTTTTAAATAGTAAGTGCATAGCTTTCCAGTTTTGTGGCTCTGATGTGTTTAAGTAAAATATTGGTAGAAAAAAATAAAAGAAGATTTCTGTGAACATGGAGTGGGCCATAATTTCTTAACCATTGAACTTATAAACGATGTGAAGCAAACTAAGAGCAAATAGAATGGAAAACTGTGTTTCTTTGAAACGTACTGTTCAACTGAGAGAAAGAAACCAAACTCAAAAGAATCCCTATGTGTGTTTTCATTTGAAATTTTCTATATGAAATTTTAGAGAAAAGAAATACAAAAACTATAGCAATGGAAAGACTCCTTGTATTTCCTGAGGCTAAGACTAGGGAAAGGCTGATTCAAATTTGCATGAAGTAACATTGTGGGGAATTAAAAAAAAAACATTCTGTATCCTTATCTTCATGAGGGTTGTATGTATGGATGTATTCCTTGAAACTCTTCTATCTATACATTTTCAAAAATTGAACTATAAGTGTGTTATAATATATCACTAAAATTCCCAATACATTTAAAACCAAGGGATGAGATTATGTGTGTTAGCAGGTTTTCAGTTACTATGAGAAAATACCTAAGACAGTCCAGGAGGATTGCTGAGTTCAAGGATTGCCTGGCTACATGGTGCACTCAGGGCCAGCCTGAACTACAAAGTGAGACTCTGTCTTAAAAAAAAGAAGAAGAGGAATGCCGGACGTGGTGGCTCACGCCTGTAATCCCAGCACTCGGGAGGCAGAGACAGGAGGATTGCTGAGTTCGCGGTGGCTTGCCTGGGCACCATAGTGAGCTCAGGGCCAGCCTGAACTACAAAGTGAGACTCTGTTTCAAAAAAGCAAAAAAAAAAAAAAAAAAAGAAGAAGGAGGAGGAGGAGGAGGAGAGAAAAAGGAAAATATTTTGGCTCACAGATTTGGAGGTTTGAGTCTATGTAGGCTATTTGAGTCTGATAGGCCTATTCCTTTGGGGCTGTGGACATGCAATACATGTTACATGTAGTAGAGAAAGTTCTGCACGTCATGACAGCAGGGAAGTGAAGGACAGAAAGAGGAAGGGCCAGAGTCCCAATAAACCCTTTACAGGCACAGCAAATTTGAATGAAATGTCCAACGAGGCCCTAAGTCCTCAAGATTCTAGAACCTACCAATAGCATCAGCATCTCAAAACCAAGCCTTTGACATAATGCTCTTTTGGGTGACATTTGGGCAAATTATAGTATGGAGGGATTGTGTGCTAAAACAGGAACAGCTCCTTGAGACCAGATGTTAAGTGAAACGCGTCAGACCCACAAGCTTTAATATCACATGATTTCTCTCATAGGAGAAAGCTAAATTATAAATAATTTAAAGATAAATACAAAGGTTAGGTAGGAGGGCCAGGCATGGTGGGTCATCCCTGTAAGCCCAGCAACTGTAGGTACAGGCAGGAGATTGCCATGAGTTTGAGGCTAGCCTAGTCTACATGGTGAATTCAGAGTCAGGCTGATCTGTAAAACAAGACCCTGTTTCAAAAAACTTCAGATAAAAAAAAAGTTAGATAATAGGGGGCAGACAGGGTTGCCAGTGAGATGAGAGCAAGAGACGGAGGAGGGGAGGGGGGCGGAGGGAAGACGGGGAAGAGAGATGGAAACGGAAGAAGAAAATACATACCCTAACTCTCCACACGAATGTAACTTTGTGTCCTGAGTTCGATCCCCGGAAACCACATACAATGCTGGGCGTGGAGACTCACGCCCACCAGCAATCAACACCGCATACCACAG
>PVIC010003370.1:36560-69581 GCA_004025085.1 Thryonomys swinderianus
AAAAAAAAAAAAAAAAAAAAAAAAAAAAAAAAAAAAAAAAAAAAAAAAAAAAAAAAAAAAAAAAAAAAAAAAAAAAAAAAAAAAAAAAAAAAAAAAATGAAATAGCAAGAACAAATTAGTGAATAGTTTTTCCAAAACAAAATAGAAATAATTCTGGAGAACAAGCATCAAAAGAGGACAATATTCACCAAAATAGCTCTGACATGGTCAAAAATAAATACTTCCCTAAATTTTATTTTTAAACTTAAAGGGCATACTTAACATTAAGGTCAACTTGGAAAAATGAGACTATGTAATTACATGAGATAGAAAGTGGGAAGTCTACTAAATTGGTGAAAGAATACTTTATCTGTAGGAAAAATATTAAGTTTGTATTATTGATCCAGTTTAGTATTGGAAAGAAGCAGGCTGTTTATTGGGCTTACAATCAAATGTTCAGGAAAAGGACCCTTGCTAGAATTCCAGTTAACGTCTAATAACAAATCAAGAGTGTCTAGTACAGTCTTCAGTGGATGAGAAAACTCCAGTGTGCTACACAGGACTTGAGCAGATTCATTCTGCTGAGATATTTGTTTCTTTGATGTAATACCTCCTTTATTTTCTCCTGAGATTTATTTTCATGTTATTGTGAACCATTTTCAATACTTATGAAGTGTAACAAAAGCAGATGAAAAGATAATTCTAAGAAAATTTGTTTTGAAATAAATTGTGAATGTAGAGAGCTTTTAAAAATCTAAAAGTAACTTATAAAGTATTACATCAATTCATATCTTCGTAGATAATTACATTAGTATTAGTATTTTGAGACAAAGAACGTACTAATTAAAATATGAATGATGGCTGTTTACCTCCCAAAGGCTTGACATATTTTTATCTAAATGGACAAACATACAAGAATGACACCTAAATTATAGATCACTGAAAGGAAAATGAGAAAACAATGAGATAAAAATCAAGATGCTTTTATTTGATTTTTGTTATGATTGTCTGAAGTTGACAATAAAGTGCAGTTTATCAGATGCTGTCATAGGAGATTGATTTGTTTTTTAAAGCTTTCACCTCAAGATTCTCTGAGAGCAGTATTTAAAGTGTCACACTATAAGATGAAATTGAAAGTTAAAGCTGGAACAAGGTTTCCTCTAAGAATGATATTCAAACCATCAATATTACGGGTGCAAAACTTAGTGTCTACTTTCTAGAATCCCTAGAATTATACAGACTTATTTCTTGGAAGTCCTGGGAGAAGTTGATCCTTTAAAAATGTTTGCCAGGAATCTTGGTTCATCCTCTTCTGGGAGTTCAAGAGCTTGTATCAGCAAAAATATGAGCCAGAGTTTAAAATTTTCACAAGCAAACATCACTACTATCTGAATATATGATGGTAAAGAACATGATGCTTTAATAAATTGAGTCTGCTTTCAACCCTATAGATAAATGTCACATAGTGCAGCTTTATACGTACAGACTTCTGTCAGTTTCCTGAATTGTTATGAGAAATTTCTCACTGAGAAAATGGGTGTCTGGTTTTCCATTACATTTTCTATTTCTGCAAAAACTTGCCCTCATTTCTGATGCTAGAATAATGTAGTAATTAGGGAGGAAAGTTGCATTTCTATATTGTGTCTTATAATCAGATAGTAAGGAGAGATGATTCATATAATTTTCTGATTTGTACAAAATAATTGGCGTAGCCTCTCTGGATGGATCTAGAAATGAAGAAGAATGACCTATTTGCCTAAATGATGCAGCGTCTGTGTTTCCATGCTTCTAGGTTGCAAATATTCACTTTTTACCTCAAGTCCTCCTACCAGATTTTCCAGCTTAATATACAGATTTAAAATAAATTTGGCACATGAAAACTACTGTGAATATGTTGGCTCTTGTATCTATAGTCCTTATTCTTGGTTTCTTGATCCCACCTTAGTAGATACTTAAAGTGAGACTATTAATTATATAGATTAAAAATTAATTATATTGATTAAACATTTGAATATAAAGAAACTATAGGTCTTTGGAGCTATGGAAGAATCTACTCAACATGTACAGTTGAGTATGTATTTTTTTTTTGGATCCTAAATCAGCCAAGCATCTACTTAATACCTTATCTTAAACAAGATTAAATCATTCTTTTAATTTGTTTACTGCAATTATTCCCTATATTTTTGTGTATGTAGATTTGCAATGAGTGCTAAAAACTGTAGATACACATTGTTTTTCATAATTTATTTAAAAACCCAGAAACTTCTCTGATAAAATGCTTAGAATAGAATGAACTATCTTTTCTACCACCTATTATCAGTAACTCTTGGCTGCCTTTAGTAAAGCACATAAACATGAACTTACTTATGGCTTGAGAAGTTTCAATTGGTTATATTTTTAAATGATTAGGATAGCATTAGCAATATTCTAATTTTTGTTGTATTTATGCAAAGTTTTTATTTAGCAAACTGTAAGGAATATTTGGGAATGTTTGGTATGAGTGTAGGAATTTTTAAAACAACAGTTTTTAATTGTTTCTTAATGATAAGTATTATGAAAAATTAGATGGAATAATTTAGTTTTGTATAGAAATAAAACAATGCTTGAATCACCCTGAAAGATATTGAGTCAGTAATGTAATGAATCTGTTAAGTGTAGTTTAATTTCCAAGGAAAGGTAAAACTATAAAATAAAAAACAGCCAATATATCTAATGAAATCCCCTTAAAATGTGAACAGACGTGACTGGGGATCAAGCTCAAGTGGTATCGCGCCTACCTTGGAGGCACAAGGACCCAAGTTCAATCCCCAGTACCGCAGGAGGGAAAAATGTGAGCAGACATGACAGTCTAATTTCCCAGATAATTATTTCTATGGAAGGACTGATTCATTGTATCGTCATGTTATGATTTACGTCCTGGTTAGGACTAATACGGGGGCCCCAGAAGGACCTTCCTTTAAGCAGCTGTCCTTTCCTTGCAGAGTTCAGACATGAGCCCAGCAAGCAGCACCGCGTCGCTGCCCGTGAGTCCTCTCGCCGAAGAGCCAGTGCCTTTCAAGGTAAACAGTAAACACCGAGGAAGTGGTGTTCAGTGTTTTCAGACTGATGAAGGGTTTAAGCTAGAGAAACTCGGCACATACAGTGAGATGACTGCTTTGACGCTGGGTCAGAGTTCAAATGTCCCAGGTGTTTGCCCTTGTCTGCCATGCTTCCCTTGCCAGCTAAAGGCAAAGCTGTGGGTTCTTGGTGACGTAACTGTCTTACGTGTGAGATAAAGAGATTTTATTATAATAATTAGATCTAATTGGTATCACTAGTCACATTTATCAATGTAAGAGGTTACTTATAGAAGAATGCCTATTTTGCCATTTATGATTAGATTAGATGTTTGATTTCAAGGTAAAATTTGAACAGCACCCATTTATATTCATTCCAGGAATGTTGGATATCATTAGCATTATTGTAAATAAAGGTAACCCTTAAAAGCATGAGAATATGTAGCTAGAAAAACACAAATGTTTTAGTGGCTTCCATGTAATATGCTTAGAAACAGAACATACATCCTCTAGGGGCACCTTATGATTTGCATGATGGTTGGATTTTGTCATGGGTTTTATCTCTTTTTTTCCATGTAAAGACTGTGTTCCTGCACTTCTGAGGGCCTATACCTAATAATACTGACTGCCACGGGTATTTTTGTACACATGGCTGTTTTACTGAAGTAAAAGTTATGGAAGACTGTCAATTCCATAGAGAGTCTTTAGTTTTCAAGTTAGGAATGTTTTCTGTGCTCAATGATATACAAATATCTGTTGAAAGCTCACTTCTATATATCAAAGAATAGTTGAGTAATGACGAGTGTTCTGGGGATTTATTTACTGAGAAATGATTTCATTAGTATTTTACCAAAAAAAATGAGACCTAATACTAATCTGTCCAAGTTTAATGCTTTCTGATATTTCCAGTTTATGATATAAGGCAAAGTGTATAAAGTATCTATCAAAAATTTAGTAAAATTTTCAAAACTTCAGCAGAAACCACATTCTCTTTCTATTTTATCAATAAAGAATAAAACCTTTAAAATTAATCTATTTTAAGTAAAGATTTTAAAGTGTCAAATACATTAAAAAATCTGCTGACATGAACCTAACAAATATTATTCTTCTTCGATTCTTTGACTGCTACTAAGAAATCAAAATTGTTTCTGAATTAATGTATGCCTGTGGTTTTAGAAGCAATGAAAAGTTTCAAGTGATCATGATATATAATGCTGGCTTTCAATTGCCAATATAGTTACAATTTACCATAAATTACTACTTTTGTGAAAAGAATATGATTTGAATTTTTTGAAAATATAAGATCATTCCAGAAGCACATATTTCTAAAATTTAAATTTGGAAATTATGAAGTAGAAGCTCCATTATTGCCTTCTTTTATCTTTAGTTTATAAGGTGTTATTCAAGAATAGAATACTCATGTATTATTTTCTTATCACAAAATATAAGGGGAATATTTTGAGTACTACCGTGCATTATAATTTCAAAATACTGCTGAGAAGTTTCGATGGCATAGGAAAGAATTGTTTTAATACAACCATGTTGGGAAACAAACTTTGTACAGGTCTAAACTTTTATTTAAAATTATACCATTCACTAATGTGAAGAAAAAAGTTATGAAAAATTAGCAGCATTGAGTATTGGGGGAACTTGATTTTCCTTCTCTCTGGGAATGATTAAGTTGCTAAGATAAAGATAGTCTTTCCAATTTTTTTCTCCATTTTGGAGAAACTCAGAACAGTGGAAGAATGAGTTTGGTGTCAGTTTTTATTAATGTATTTCTTTACACAACATGTTTAGAATCACATCCAGAGTAAATTTATTTGACTGAACAGTTTGAAATAATGGACAAATGGGATTTTTATAAACCTAGCAATTCTTCACATGCTAATATCTATACTTTTATTCTTGACTTGAATATTAGATGAAAAATTGAGTATTGTTAAGAATGTTCTAAAAATAAGACCTATTAAATTAAATGTGGATAAAACCTGGATAATATCCTGGGAGGAATTTTAAATTAAGAAGTAGGTTAAACTTTTGGAATATAAGCATTAAAAATGACAGATTTTGCTCAGAACATGATGCTTCTTTTTCCTAGTAAATCTGTGTTTTCCAACATTATTAGTATTTCTCATTGTGTACAAAAATAAATTCAAGGTAAACCCAGGATGTATGCATCAGGTCTCAAACTTGGAGCTAAAGGAAAACAAAGAAGAGGCCTTTGGGATGCAGGGAATAATGGCTTTTTTATTTGTTCATTGTACCTTATTTTATCTTTTCTTTCTGTTGTTCTCCCTGAATTTTGGAGGCATCTAATTACTTCTGATATAATCTGTGTCTTTCTCCCTATGTTAGGCATAATAAAATGTTCCCCCTGCAGTGCCTTAGGGCCACCACATACTACTGTTGTTTAAGAGAAAAACCTTTTAATGTTTCTTATGTAGACACAGTTATTAGCAGACTCAGGTTATACCTAGAATGAATACTCTTGAAGATGAAGTTCCCTCATTCTGAAGTCTCTATAATAGCATCACAATTCATGTATTTCTCAGTCAAGTTCATCAGATTTTTAAAACTAGTTTGTTTCAATGAATCACATTCAGTTTTTTTTTTTTTCCTTCAGAAGGGATCTTTTCTTGTTTAAATGTATTAGAAAATCCTATTATACTGGACTCTGTTACTTTTACCTGCAATAACTCAATAAGAAAAAAAAGAAAGAAATTAAACTGTATTTTCCTTAAGTCTTCTCTGAAAGTGCACACAGGCCCTGGAGAATACCCTCCAGACAACTGTTTAATGGGTAATACTTTATTGCTTTTCTTAGCCCATTGATTCTTTTTCTGTGACATTTGGGTTCCTGGTTTAGTTTCACTGCTCCTAGAATGTGCAGTGGAAATGAACCTTCTCAAGAGCCCCCTTCCTAGGAACTGATACAGTGTGGCTCTTCCTCTTGCCTAACTTTCATCTCCTTGTGAATTTCCAGGTCCTGAGTCTCCTGACTCTCCCTTCTGAACTCACCTTTTATCCAGGCTGTGACAGCAAACCTTTCACAGCTTTTAGAGTTACAAATACCCCGCTATGCTGCACACGCTATGGGTTCACCACCTCTGCCCTTGAGAAACTCTTTCTTTCTTAGTTTTTTCTTAGAAATTATCTTTCTCTGCATAAAGCAGCTAGGGTACTTAAAAAAAAAAGAAAAAAAAAGGTCTTCATTGTGCTTGTTTCCAATCATATTTTGTGTAAAAACTCTTCTAATTTGATGCAAACCTAAATTTAAGATGTAGAATAATCTTTCAAAATAAGGGGTAGAGAAAGAAATAGAGAAAATGATTTTGGAAATTAGGAGAGAAATGATGCTCCTGGATCCCAAAGTGAGGTTTAATAACATGTAGTAATTAAGCCAGGCAAGGTGGCTCACGCTTGTAATCCCAGCACTCCAGAAGCACAGGCAGGAGAATTGCCATGAGTTTGAGGCTTGCCTGGCCTACGTAGTGCACTGACAGCCAGCCTAAGAGACCTGTAAAAGTTTTTTTAAAAAGTAGCAATTACATAAAATACACATTGTGCAGAAAAATAGCTCAGAAAAAGTAAAACTATCATCATTAACTTTTTGGACAGTTTTATCCTTTGAAAAAGGATAGATGACATTTGTATAATAATGACTAGTTTCTATTGTCAGAACACTTATTTTTAATTAAGCAGCAAAGAGAGTTGGGAAACGTCAGAGATGAGGCTTACCTCTGACCCAGTCCCAGGCCAGATGTTTCCCTGGGTGAGCCAGATGGTCTGTGCCTCAGTTTCTCTAATTATAAGACATGAACAATCCAACCACATCATGAGGTTCTTCAGAGAAAGTTAAACAAAGTCATACATAGGAAGTGGCTAGAATAACACAGAACAAGTCAGTGCACATGATTTTACTTATTTGTATAGAGGTCCGATCTCCAGAGTTAAGAATATTCTGTTTTATAAATAATAGGAACCAGAAATCTTTCCACTCAATCCTTTGTATCTTATTTTTAAATAAGACTAGAAAATTTATTTAAACATAAACCTTTTACCATAATGGAGATTATTGCTTCATACTCATTTTCACAAGTCATGCAATTAATTCCACTCCCACAAGTATTCAATTAACTTCTTTTATCAGATTCTACATATGAAAAATAACAATGAAAATCTTATTCATTATGAGAGTGTAAGCATAAATATAATGAATTTGTCTTGAGGGAAAAATGATAAATATAAAACTGCTTGGAGAAAACAATGTCTTCTGTAACAATAAGGGCATATGGTATCTTTTTATTTATTGTATTTAATAATCTGTTAATATTGGAAATTATTTACCAGCGACTGTAAAGAGCCTCTATAGTACTTTTCTATGTTCCTTATCACTTTCTGACTCAACTTTCTTTTTATTGATTGATTCCTGATGAATCAGTTTATTGACTTCTTCCAGTATGCTTGACAATATTCTAAGATATTGAAGTTTCACCATAAATAAGTTTAATCTTTCTACCAAAGTGTTTAGTTTCTGACATGAAGAAATCCCTAAAAAACAAACATATAACATTTCCAGCTTGTATGATTAATATTAGGGTAGAAAAATAAAACTGGATTTGGAAGAAAGTGACACTGGACTGTGATCCATCTTCTAAAAGGATGATCAAAGAAAAACCCACTTCTGTTAGAGGAGTTTTTAGGAGATCATAATGAGAAAGGGGAGAAAGCCATGTGTGTTTCTTGGGCAAGAGACTTGAGAACAACTGAAAAATGATGAGACAAAAGAATTCTTTCAGTTTTAGTCTACACAGGCCCAAACTGTTTGAGCTCAAACTGAGTGAGTCAAGCAACAAGTAAAAAGAGACGAGATTATGGAGAAAAACCTATCAAGAATGATCTTGTAAACTGTGATATAATGATGGGCAAACACTTGGTGTTTGTGAGAAGAAGAATGTCATCAGACTTCATTTTAAAACTCTTATTTTGGCTTCTCTGTAGAGATTGTCATTAAGGGCATATACTAGAAGAAGAAAGTGAAGTTACCTTTCCTGAACTTGAGATTTTAGTGACATAGACTTGAGTAGTAAAAGTTGAGAGAGGAAGAAATGGTTGAATATTGTATTTTGAGCATTGAGAAGAAGATTTTGTTAATAGATCATATCATAACATTGTGAGAAAACAAAAGTCAAAGGTCAGTCTCGATACTAATATTCTCCATGTCCTCCTAGTTTTACCACATAAGCTACCTGTCTGTTGTTATATTGTGAGAGACAGGGTACGAGGACACAACCGGAACCACTGTGGCAAGCTCTAGTACCCCGTGAGTTCCACAGCAAAAGGATTGACAAGCGGCAAAGTTGGAACCTTGAGAAAAAGGCAGAGCCAGGGCTCCCCTCTTGCTACTCTGAGCAGCAGCAGCCAAAAGCCACATAGCACAGAAGCAGAAAAGGGGCCAATCCCCTGAGCTCCCTCACACCTTATATGTTTACATTGCATGTAAATATATTGAAATAGAGATTAATGATATTTTGTTTGTTAGATTTACATGACTACTGGTGAAATATTGTCTGAATATAAAATGGCAGATTATGTTGGTTTTATTAGAGCTCATGTTTAATCATACCATTAATATCAGTTTCCAATAATCTTTATCCAGTCACCAGTTTATAGGGATTTGGTTTGTTTCCAAGATTTAAGTATTACAAACTTTACCCCTGTAAACATAGGTACATATATATCCCTGTGATGTGATGCTTTTGATTATTTTGGGAAATTACATTACAGAGGGAATAGCTAGATCAAAGGGGACCTCCTAGATGCTTTTGGAATCTCCGCACTGATTTCTGCAGTAGTTGTACCAGTCTACATTCTCACCAACAGTGAAGAGGGGATCCTTTTTCTCCACAGCTCTTGTATCTGTATCTGCTTTAGAATTATTAATCATGTCTTTCATTATGATTACATCTCTGTTGCCACCTGAGAAATTATTTCTGATTTAATTTTTGCAGATCTTTTTTATGTTGCCAGCTTAGAAAGTGCAGATACTTGAGTTTTGAATTGTTCTATCCTATTGCCCTTTACATTTGTATTTGGTGATCTGATTTTGTTTCTTCTTTATGTGTCTTCTCATTTCAGTTTTTGTTGTTTTTCATGATGTTTTCTGTTTAATTCCAGGATTGCTATTTGTTAATATCTTGTTGTTGTGAGTATCTTTATTGCTAGTATTTCAAACTCTTAGGGAATGGCTACTTGTACTCTCTTCCAGGTGTGGTTGGCTTTTTGGGTTTTGACTGAAAAGAGGGGTTTAGATAATTTCAGTCTTTGCATCCCAGGTAGGACAACTGGCTAGAACTGTTACTTCATCATGGCCAAAATGTCAGCATCAGCCATAGCATCAAACACAGCCTATGGAATATCAAAATGTGGTAACTTTTAATCCACCACCTTGGGCTACATGAGCTTATGGTTATGTATCAAAATCTAGAGCCAACCAGAATGCTATTTGCAGTAAATAAGCCTTTAAGTATAGCAGATTTGGGCTCTGGGGAGACTCAGAAGAAGGCAGAGTGAGATAGAGAAATAGGAGAGGGAAAGGTTCAAAGCAAGGCTAGAGGACACGGGAAGAACAAGCAAACTTCAGGCAACTGGTGAAGACAGAAGGTCACGAGAGAAGGAAAAAACAAAAGAGAACAAACTAACAGCAGCAAGGAAATGAAAAACCATGTTCATATTCCTACAAACAGAAGAAAAACTGAGAAAAAATAGTTCAAAAACAAAACCAAGAAAGGCAATAAATGAAGAAAAAGGAGACAAGAAGAAAAAATGTCCCCATTGAGGTGTTACTGCGTGGTCACCAGTGGACAACCTAGCCAGTGAATGGACTCATCTGTGTGGACTCAGCCAGCCAGCTGTAGTCCACTGACGCTCAGGCTGGTTTCTGAGTGTGAGACTTGAACTGAGCTCCACGACCTCCTTTGAGTTTGGACTCTGGACAGTTCTGCTACAGGTTCAAGGCGCCCTTCCCCTGCAAAAAGGGTGGCTTGCGTAGGAGGTGTTGACCATGGCAGTCCACCGATTTCCGCAGTCTGCTGTGGCTGTACTGCAGTGATCTTTGCTCTTCCAGTAAGCTCTAATTCTCTGCAAGCCCTGGAGAGGCCATCTTTCTGGGCTTGGAAAGATGCCTTCTCAATCCCCGTGCTGTGCTGGTGTCCACGTGGGCTACAGGGTACTGCGTGTCCTTGCCCTTGGAAAGTGACTAGGTCCAGGAGTGGAGCCCTCAGCTACCACACGAGGACCCCTTTGAGGGGCCCCTCGAGAGGGCTTCCTTCATTGTGCGCGCATTCCCTGGGAGCACTGCCCTCTGAGCCAGGAGGACACTGACCACCAGCATCCTGGTTGTGTGCATCTCAGCATGCAGAACTGTGAGAAATGTATTTTTATTGTTTCGAGGTAACGTTGTTTGGGGTGGCATTCTGTTATAGCAGGCAAAACAAATGAGTAAGATGTATTTCAAATACAAGATTAAATGTGCAAGAGATTTAGCAGAATTAATTCTACCATACATGAAATAATTTAGAGATGGTTGTATTTTTGATTGTTATATGATATTAAAATCTTGTTAGATTTATACTACCTTATTAAGGCATTTGACTTTCTATGTTTCTGTCTTGCTATATGGAGCCAATAAGCAGCCATTCTAATAGTTGCAGTAAAAGAATAAACTATTCTATTTTCCAGTTTTTGCTTTTGTTGTAAGTTTAGCATCTGTTCAGTACAGCTTTCATGTCACATTTAAGTAACTTGACATTCTATCCTTTATAGTAATACAGGCAAATAGAATGTTCATAGTAGAAGTCAAAAATTGGATAATAGGAATTTTTTTTTAATTCCATTTTGTCTTACCTAAAGACATCCTGGGGTGTCAGGAAATGATAAAGCCTATGCATTCCTGAGAGAGGGAAAGGTGGGGCACATTGTGGCAGAAGTGCATTTCTGTGCTCTCCAGCAGGAGCTTATTATGTCGCACAGAAAATTGCCGGTAAAAATCAGATAGATGTATTACACCATAATCAATAATATCCTTGAAATAATGCTGAATGTTAATCTAATTTGAAGTTTCTAAGTAAGCACAGATGTCAGAGTCTCAACTAAGGAAACCATTTTCTCTGAGATTCCTGCATTGTATTATCAGCGGTTAGTTTATGCTTTTTCAGTGGCAAGTCCTCTTTTTCTCAACTAATCTCTTTTTTCTTAGTAAATCTAATGGGAGCATTTATGTCAGGATATGTGACAGACGCTGCCAATGTGGGCTAAACCTGTTATGTTAAAATGCTGCTGCATACACTTCTAAAGAATACAAGTATATTTAAAATACTTTTTTTTTTTGCTTTAAAAGGAAGATGTTGGCAGCAGCATTTAAGCCTGAAACTTTTAAAAAGCTGAGCAGAATTGTCAAAGCATAATTAAGGGTAGAGGATTAAGTTCATTTTTCTCCCCTGAGTGTCTTTTCCAGGGAAGAAACCTTTGGAAATAAAAGTAAGTAGAAACCTGGAAACATGCCAGTTGCTACAACACACTAAAGAAAGTTTGGTCATAATTCCCAGCAGTAACACCCACAGAAAGGGCCCAGAGAATGGCCTCTCTGCTCATTAGAGTTTGGCTTTTCCTTCTTCTTTTTTTTTTTTCCTTTTCTATGGAATTTAGTCAGTGATACTAATTTTATTATTATAATTTCTGTTATTTCCTTGACTATGTAGAGTTGTCCATCTATTAAGGTCCTACTATGTGTAATACTTTGGTAAAAAAGTATTAACCATGAAAGGCACACTAGGTTGCTAAACTACTTGGCTTCATAACCACCTAGAAGACTAGAACACACCTGTGGGTGTGTCTCTGTAGACCAGGGTGGTTTGATTTTGGCTGCTGTACCTGATCCCCTTCCTCTCTGGTCCCGTCTTCCACTCTGCTTTCTGGCCACTACGAACTGTTGCACGTGTCCACCAAGATGTTCTTTGCCTTAGATCTGCTGAACATGGACTGAGCCCTTTGAAACTATGAGCCAAAATAAATCTCTTCTTTATGTTGAGTGTGTCAGGGTTTTCGTCACAGCAATGAAAAACTGTCCAATGTAATATTTTATTATGATTATAGAAAGACACAGAAAATCATAGTGCTTCCTGTATTGGAACATGAGCTTGGCCTGGCTAGTGAAACATATTTCAGTGGAGTGGGATTTGGGACAGGGACATGTTGGAGGCTCTGAGAACTAAGAGTAAAGACTGCAAGTTAGACCCTGAAGGTCTAGAAATTATATTCAGTCATCTATGAATACACACACTGATGACCTGGAAGTTGTTTGTTGTGAAGGCAATTATGTACTAATTTTTGAAGGCCTTGGTCTCTGGTCTGTAAGAAGGTAAACTCCATAAGCAAGTGAAAATTGAAAAATCTATAAGATGCAAATTTTGTAAAACTTTGTACTTCTTGAGCTTGATTTCCATAATATGTGTTCTAAATCTTATTTGATACATTTGATACTTGTTACTAAAATATATGGTATGGATAAAATACAAATTATTAGAAAGATGAAACAGTTGTGTATTCAACACTATTTATCACCTATATTAGTACATTTCACATGGAATGAAAATTATGTCTCATTCTGTTAACCTATATGACAGTTGATCCAAGCTATATGAATATATCCTAAAAGATCCATACCCATACTTTTCTTTTTTTTGAAGTAGTCATGTTTGAAATAATAAATTTAGAAAAAATTTTTATCTTTATTGGTACATTGCATATACACATCATGATTGTACTCAATATTGGGAATTTGTACCAGTATATGACACAATTTAATTCTCATTTTTCCCATCCCCCTACCCACCCTACGATCCCCACCCCCTAAATACATAAGCTTTGTTTCCCTTTTTATTAGCATCACATTTTTTTTACCCCTCATTGCTCCTCCACATTTCCCTTTGAGTATTTTCCTTTTCACAGTATCCATCATACATTCTAGAGCATACATTTAACTAGTTATTATAGCACAGAAAGTTGTAGTGCAGTTACTAGTTTTGCACAAAGAGTTATCACTAACTTCATGACTTAAAGTAGGATATATTTACACGTTTACAGTTCTGGAAGTCAGAAAGTAACCTAAGTGGAGGGTATAGTGCTTGTCAGTTCCTGGGTTGGAATTCTAATTCAAGTGCTCTCGGTTGTGCCAACTGTGGCATTACCTACTGTTTTACTGAGTCTACAGTGTTTTTTATTTTAAATGTAACTAATAAAATATTTTTATTTTATGTGATCTAGACCAAGTAAAGATAGATCAAGAAGAAGCGCAGAGTGGATAATAAATATAAGAAAGCTTCCCTCTTTTAGATTTGGGTTCTACTGAGGTCGTAATTCTACTAAAGTTGTGTTTTATTAAAACACCTAATAATGTTGAGCCATCTTTGACGTCTTAAAATGAAAGTTACCTGGCCTATCGCTGGCTCAACTAGATTAAATAGAAAGAATCGTACTGTAGAATATTGGATAACTTTCAGAATTTCCGAGGTCAGCTATCCATTCTTGACTGTGTGGTGCAGAAGCACCAGGAGAGATTCCTTCTGGTAAAGGGAGGATGTGTAGCCAGGTTGAATATAAAACTCAGGTAGAGGAGGGCTCGGCTTGGGGGAGGGGTTTTGATTTAGAGCTAAAAGAGTCCCCACATCCCGAGCTTTTTGGCTACGGGATTGACAGCTGACTTGCGGGGGGGCAGCGAGGCCTGGCTAGGGGAGGAGGGAGGGTGCTGGAAGGGCGCCTCCCTCCCGCGGTTCCCCGGGCCCCTCTGCTTCCTGCCGCCGCGCCAGGAGCAGCACCCTGTTCCGCGCTGCTCTGCACTCTGCCCTTTGGGGACCTGGCTGTGGACTGACACCCCTGAAAACAGAGACCACGTACCTTCCCTCCTGGAATCCACTGGTCCCCAGCAGTGAGGAAAGTGACTAAACAGGGATTTTGAATTTACTATATAGCATTAAATTTACTATTAAAATAATAGTTCCGTCCTTCCTTAGTTTTGCTGGCATTTCTTCCGTCCAGAGTTCACCTATCCCTTCCTTTCTCAGTATGAACTAATCATCTCCTAAGAGACCGGAATGCATGAAATACCGTCAGCGGCTGCTTCAGCCGTCAGGTCTCTGTTTCCTCCTGCGTTCATAAACATCAGCTTTTTATGCTGCAGTGTAATAATAGGCTTGTTTAATAAGGGCAAGTGTGCTTGTACCCCAGGGTTGGGCTTTCCTGGGTTTGTCTTCTTTAGTTTTGTCGTGTGTGTGTGTGTGTGTGTGTGTGTGTTTTGCGGTTTTTTATCCTGGCGCTGTCTGCTCTTGAAGTCCTTGTAGACTATTAATGAATTTACCTTACTGTGTTTCTTTCTAATTTCTGTTGAAAAAATACGTGTGCGCGTGAGTGTGTGTATTGTTATACTCTCCCTATCTATAATAACATGTATAATGGTATTTATATAAATTTTAAAAGTGCAAGGGCTAGGGCCGGAGGGTTAGCTCAGTGGTTCTGGCGCCTGCCTCGCAAGCGCAAGGTCCTGAGTTCGATCCCCAGTGACCACATATAATGCTGGGCGTGGAGACACGCCCACCAGCAATCAACACCGCATACCACAGTGCTGGACGTGGTGGCTCACGCCTGTCATCCCAGCACTCGGGAGGCAGAGACAGGAGGATTGCTGAGTTCGCGGCGGCTTGCCTGGGCACCATAGTGAGCTCAGGGCCAGCCTGAACTACAAAGCGAGACCCTGTCTCCAAAAAGCAAAAAAAAAAAAAAAAAAAAAAAAGTGCAAGGGCTAATTCTATGTTCAACTGAAATGAATACTAGACCTGTGGTTGTAAAACAACATAAACAGTAAATATTCAATTTTATATGAGTTTTGGTGAAGAATAAAACCCTGTACCTGCCATTCAGCAGGATCAAATCTGTTATTAAATTTTAAAATTTAATTTTACTTTTCCTATTATACAGAGATCATTACATTTTAAAGAAGAGATATGGTTAAAGAATGTGAATTGTTAGAACCCTTGAAAGATGTCTTAATAGGTCATTTTGTATTAGCCAAGTATCAGACTTCATTAGTATTCATTTCTATATTCATTTCTGTGCTGTGTTCAGTGTCACTTCATTTGCACACGTGAAAATAGCTGAGGGAAACTTCAGCAAAGTTCCACAATCCGTGGCCCATGAGCTCAAGTATGTGACTAGATGCACATATTGCCCTAAAATTGTCTGTGAGAGACATAAACATATATACAAATGAATCAAATTTTGGTCACCTACTTTATAGTCTTTTTAAGTTAGTTTTAAAGCTCTTGTCAGACATATAGGATGAGGTTTACCAATGATCCCCAAGTTCATGTTTTCAGTGTGTTCACATTGCATAATTAGGTTATCAGCTACATAATTTAATATATTTTATGGAGTAAAAACAGTTTAACTGGTAGCAGCTGCCTCTAAGATAGCTTCACACGTATTCAGATTTAAATTACCTGTTGACTTGAGTAAGTAATTATAAACTTGTCCTAACACTATGTGACATATGGTGTTCTCAAGAGCTCCTTAAGGGGAATAAAAAATTACACAGTTGCATCAGTATAAACAGTGACTTATGGAACCAAGAAGAAATGTCTACAGAGGTAGCTGGTACTTAATAGAACATCAGATACTTGTTCAAGAATCTGAATTTGACTTATTGGGTTATTGTTTTAAAAGATTGTGTTTTCAATTAATTTCTTGGAGTTGGTGTCTATATAATATATTCTTTTTGAGTAATTAGCGTTTAAAATTGAGTTCTATTTTACTCTAGAATTCTTTTTATGGTATGGTGCCCTCTTTCTAAAGAACAAGTTCTTTGTCCATATTTTACATTTTACTATAGGAGAGCCAGATAACTATGTCGATTTTAAATTAAAAATGTCCATATTTAGTCTTAAAACACTAAACTTGTGATGTTATAAATCCATTCAAAATTCTGCTGTATTTAGTTGTAATGTAAGGTAGTCTAAGTGGGGCTGTGTTCCAGAAGTTTTGCTAAGACTTACCTGTCAGGAGCATTGACCCTGCTCAAACAGGAAGGCTCTCTAAGCACATGATTTATCTAAAAAAGTAGCTAAGGTACATGCTTAATTTATTGAGCACTTTCAGTTTATCAGAAAGATTTTGATGTATGTCATGTCTGTTTTTTCTCAGGAAAACTTCACCACCACATAAGATAGATTAGGCCTGTTATTCCCATTCTTCTCAAGAAGAAAGCATGATTTTGAGACATTACTGTATCTAATATGTCTACACAAAATGGCCACGCCTGGACTTCAGACCTCATGCTTTTATTTACTGTAGTGTACTGTTTCTCTGCTCACATGGACTCCTTTTCCGGGAGCTGTTAGTCCTTATGTTCCTCCACTGGACATTTAGAAACAGGTGACTACATCTAGATAGTGTCCAGAGTTTAGTTTTAAACGTGGGATCTAAGGTCATATGTTAACAATTAGCTGATAATAGATGATAGAGCATTTATAATTTCATTATTAAATGTCTGGAGGATCCTGTTTCAAATGAGTCATTTTCCAAATACTGCGAGTGGTTTTCATTCTGGGAAGTACAAGCGCTACTAACCAACAGGTGAGTTCTTCGTTTGCCTTAGTCCTCCTCTCGCACTGGTTCACCTCCCGAGCGATTTCATTCCGTCCATCGGCTGACGCCTCTCTTTATATTGTCTCCACCCCAGTTTCCTCTGAGATTCCACATCTGCTCAGTGTCTGAATTTGCATATTACGAGGAATCACAACATTTAGATGGATCCGTTTGATTCATACAAAACTTTTCATTATCATTCCATTAAACCTGCCTTGATTTTTTAAAATTGATTTTATTGGTACAATTTACATACACATTAGGATCACATTGAACATGAAGGGTTTGTACCTGTACAGGACATGACTTAATTCTCATTTTTCCCCGTGCCCCTGCCCTTCCTATAGCTCCCCACCCCGATATACATAAGCTTTGCTTTCTTTTTTTAACCAACGTTTTTTTCTTTCCCGTCTTTATTAGCTCCTAACCCACCTTTCCCCTTTGAACATTTTCTTCCTATTTCACAATGGCTCTCATACATTTTAGAACTCATTTATACCCACAGTTTCTCATACCAGAAAAAGAATCCAGTGTTTACACATCTATGTCCTATTTATTTCACTTATGAGTATGTCCCCAGGTACGTCCATCTGAGTACAAGGGACTCACATTTATCATTCTTTATCACAGAGTAATACTTCATTTTATTAAACACACACATCTTCTTATCCAGTCTCCTGTTGGTGGGCATTTGGGCTGTTTCCAAGATGTAGCTATCACAAACTGAGCTGCTATGAACAAAGGTGCGCACTGTTTTCTGGCACATGCTACGAAGCCAGAGAGGCTTTGTCTCTTGCATTGTGGACAAATTTGCAGATATTTTAAAACCAAGAAAAAGGAACACATTCTGTTTAGTACTCTATTCTCACTTATAAATTGTCTAATTGCATACTTTACTTTGGAAGAAAAAGCCACTGAGGTGTATCAGCAGACTCTGGAAGAGTACTATTAGCAATGAAAACCTGCTATCTGTGATTTGTATTAAAGAAAATAAAAAATGTGAACTTTCTACTAGGATTTGCAAATAAAAGTACTATCACCTACCATACTGAAGTTAAGCAAAGGGAAAGGATCCAACGGTACAAGATTCGCTCCTTTTGCTAAGTGCTATATAACAAGAAATTCACATTTCTGAAATTTATTTCTTGCTTTACTCAGAGTACTTCAGATTACTTCAAAACTAGGTTTTTAAATATTCAAATACTTAAGAAAGTAATCAAAAGGAAATTATTTACTTTCTAAATTTCAAACTATCTTCATGGTGTCTAGAGCTTTATAATGATTTTCATGAACATAACTCTTCCCTAGATTCAACTGTTATAAATAAAAATAGAACTTTTCAACATATTTTAAAGAGTAATTTTTGGAAAATAATATACATAAAAAAGTAAATGTGTTCTTAAATTGAAGATAACTACTAAGGAAGACTTTTCTTCCAGTTATCAACTTCCAAGCACTTGGATTTTATTTTATAAATTTTGAGGCTCTCTATAAAGTATGTTTTATGGCATTATGTAAAAGATCTGAATATTACTGATTTGTCATGTTCCAGGATAACCTCTAATTTTAACTTTTGAGTACTTTTGACACACATATATTAATATGCTTATAATTTTCTTTTTGGATTTCAAAAGATGTAAAGTTATGATCCTAGCTCTGGGTCATGTCAAATTGTGAACTGCTAGAAATATATATATATATATATATATATATATATATATATATATACACTTGTATCCCCAATATACCTAGCTAAATGCCTTGCATATTTTACATTTTTGTGAGAACTTATTGAAGGAAAATACTTGGCAAGTTTAACTACTTCTTGAAAGTATAGGAGGACATTAGGTTCAAATAATAAAATACAAGCACAAAGTCTAACCAAAGGCAGAAGGTGTGCCAGGGATGAGTGGAGAGAGGTTTGTTACGCACTGAGAGTGAGGAGAGGTAGGGATCCTTCCCGGAGCAATATCTGTCCTTGCACAAAGAAAGCCAAAGGCCTTTGTTGGAGAAACTTATACATATTCACACAAGAAAAACTTTTCATTCATCGCAGACTTTCCCGAGCATGCCTGGTTCAAGGTCATACATCTACATGACTCATTCAAAAAGACAGCACAGGGAACGTCTCTGGGTAGAGAATTTACCGCAATACGATGCACTATTTCCCCTAAGCCACCTAAGAGCAGGAAGGCCGAGGGAACTGATTTTTACTGGTTCCGTGTAACTTTCTCCAATGGCCTTGTCTGAAACAACCCCAACAACAAATCAAGCAACTCTGCAGAAGAGCTCAGAGTCGCTTCCAGGAGCCACGCCTCCGTCCCCTCGAAAGTACAGGGAAACGAGCTCGCAGGTGCTGTACTAGCTGGCTGCCAGCTGGGAAGAGGACCCTGAGAAAGGCTTTTCTCACTGATATGAATATGACATTTAAGGTAAAAATGAAGTTATGGAAAATAAGATTTAACTCAGATTGAATTTTAAATACTTCAGAGTAATATTTTTTCTTTCCCATCTGAAAAAAGAAAATTATGTTGCTTTTCTTGTTCACTTACCAGGGATTCTAATTTTGTCCTACTTTTACAGTGCAGAGGCAGTACCCAAGAGATAATTGCTTCTAAGGAGGGCTCCAGAATCAGGCCACTTAATGTAGGGAACCAAGGGACCAGTGGGTGCCAGGCTTTGAGTGGGCAAAGTCACCACATCAAGTTGCTCAGCAGGGCCTGAGCTGCAAGGGGCTCCCTTGTGTATGCCACCCACAGGCCGTGTGCGGCTGGCGCTCTTGCGTGGTGCTCTGTGTCAGCAGCGGTGAGCTGAGCCTGAGCAGGCATTTAAGAGGTGGCACGGGAACGCCTGAAAGGAGTTCCTCCTTGTAAAACCCAGTATTTCCTTTTATATTTAACAGTGTGTTAAAGCTTACAGAGTTTTAGAGGCAAATAACTCACTTTTATTAGTGTAGTTGAAATAATAGAAATATGAACTAAAATTATTATTCTGGAATATTTTATCTTCAACTTGTGAATACTGGCCATTGTTTAGAAATTTAAAATGCTAGGGAAAATGAATAGTTCACATTCCATAAATACAACTTAGAATTGATGAATTTTACTGTACATCTCAGATTGAATTTTGCTGTTTCTAAACAATTTTAGTTGTACTAGGATCCCAAACCAAAAGAGAAGTTTAAATGTATTTTGCAGCATGTGTTCAATGATAGAGAATTTTTATTTTCAAATCAACAAATAGATTCCATCTCTTTAGCCACAGAGTAGTGTGCCGCATTCTGTAATGGAGGTTAAAATAAGGATCTTGTTCACCAAGAGATCAGAATACAGTGTGTGGAGTAGAAAAATAACACAAACGTGCTGTATTGTGGTGGTTTGTCTTAGTGAACTGGGGGAAGTACGGATGTCTCATGATTAATCTGAGGCAGAAGAAGATAATATCTCAGACCACTGAATCTGAACCGTGCTTTTATTGTTATCTTTACTGTAATCCTACACTGCCACTCCAATTCATTTTCTCTTGGATTCTTTATCTTCTCTCCCAGAACACCGTGTCCTTCTTCCTAATCTGTCTGTATAGCCAAAGTTTGTCATCCTTGATTTCAAAGTCCCATTGTGAAATTCTCTTGACAGAATTTCTGGGCAGCGTCCTTCTTTCCCAGTGAGCAGTATTTTTATTTTATGCTTGTACTCTGTGCTCCTGAAAATATGCTCAATAATCATACCTATGACCCTACGGTAGAATGATTTCTTATCCATTTCTCTAGTAGACAATGATGTGAATGTAAGTGTGATGCTTTATTTATTTTTGAATACATTGGGTGTGTTGTTTTGTATACAATGCTTAATGATATACTTTCAGTATATCTCACTGAATGAAAAATTTAAAGACCATACCCATTTTCTTGAAGTTGTTGAGAATAATAAAAATATCCCCAGGCTAGTTCCATAGAAGTAGCTTTATTTAATAAATTAAAAAGAAAATAGTATTGATAACAAGTAGAATCCATGAGGTCATGGTAAATATTAAAAAATTGGCTCATTGAAAGGAAATAGATTGGTTTAGCATTTGACAATTTCTGTGGTATCATTGCTCTACTATTACCACAGTTTCAAGCTATAAATTATTCACTTTGCATAGAATTAGGAAAAGGAGAGCAAAACCCTGCTCTTATAGTCTGATACTGGGAAGCTCCATCAGAAAACTCATGAGAACTAGAATGTATCTGTTAACATTAGTATCCCATGCTGCCGCTTGAGGTTGGACAGCTATGAACAGCCATAGCACTCTCCCGTGTTCCTGACTCGAACTAGCATCTTGTGTCTTCATGGGTGTCTGTATGCCTTTCTGCCACCACATATGGCTATCCTGCACATCTATTAAAGGTAGTTGATACATAACCTTGTTGAAAGATATTTTGACTGATGTAGCTACTGATATAATTAAACAATACCTTTATATAAGTGACTGCTTGGATCTGGCCATGACAATGACAAGCTCTCTGGTGTTTGGCTCGACATGTACAACCTGTCTTTCAGACAGAGTGGGATAAGCCACATATTGCTCAAATCATCTAGTATTGCTCAAATGCTAGTATGTTCCTATGCAGGAAGGTCTGTTGGTATAATGCTATTGTGCAGAGTAATTTTCCTGTTAATCTGATCACACAGTCATAAATTGCAATTGTTTTAACTAAAATCCAAACATACTACCTTTAAGTTTAAAAGAAAACCTAAATCCACAGATGTCTGAAATAACTTACAAAAATGAAATGATGAAATATGTGACTATATTGGGCCTATTAAATGCAAAGGCTTTCTAAAGGCCTATACATGTAGGCACCTATAGATATCTGCATGTGTATATATCTGTATGGGCAGATATCTGTCTGTGTATATCCATATCGGTATAACTTCTGGAATAGAAAACTAGTACCTAAAAACAAAATAGATTTAATTCTTACCTGCGCTGTCTTCCTTCTTTGCTACATGTACCTCATATTGTATTAATTTTAAAAATCAATCATAAGCCATGCGTGGTGGCTCACGCCTGTAATCCCAGCACTCAGGAGGCAGAGACAGGAGGTTTGCTGATTTCGATGCTTGCCTGGGCTACATAGTGAGCTCAGAGCCAGCCTGAACTACAAAGCGAGACCCTGTCTCAAAAAAAAAAAAAATCAATCATAAGTTTAAAGGCAAAATTATTAGGTTCACCAAATTTGAAAAAAAATCATTTTAATTTGGAGAAAGATACCACTATGGATAAAATAGCTATATAAAAATACTTAAATAATAAAATTGAATAATTTCCTTTAAGTGTGTGGGTTTCAGTACTTTGAAGCATCAGAAATATATAGATACTTTACTGAAAATCTTCAAAGTGTGAACTTCGGTAGGAGTTGGATTAGTCACTTTGTCTTCTGCAGATGGATGGCCGGCGCCTGAACTTCAGGAGGAGAGTGTTATGTGGATCACACTTCCAGCGGGTACAGTCCAGCGTTGGCCGCAGGGCGGAAATGGCGGGGTAGAAATCATGCTCAGTTCCGGGGAGCTAGGAATCAGAGATAAAGGAGGAGCTAGGGGCAAAGTGATCCCCTTCCAGGCCACCCCACCGTGCCGGCCCTCCAGAGAGGCCCCGCCTCCTAATAGCACATTCAGCTATGAATTAACCATAGATTATTCCGCAGTCGAGCACCATGTCCCCACACGTCAATCATATTCAAAAAATGCCACCACCAAACTCACAAGATGTTAGGGAAAAACTTTAGACCTAAACCACATGGCAGTTTTACTATGAGAAAAACAAACCACATTAAAGTAGTCCATAATGAGTAGTTCTTTCCTGTTTAGTTGTACAATGTACAGAACAGATACAGATAAATGCATAAGGTTAAAAAGTCATTTTGGGTTAAAATGGGACTATAATTTCAATCAGTAAATTATACTTCGCATATGGTCTAGTTAGGATATTTTATGCTAGAAATGCTTATTAAATATAATTTTAATCATTTTAATGTTTGATTAATGATGCCATAAAATCCTATCGTGAATGTCTAGTAGAAACATATATGTGTTCATTTCTTCTTTACTGTCATTAAATCCACAACATTCTTTAGTAATTTAAATACTGATTTTGCCATTTTTAATCTTTCAGAGCTCTCACCTATCATGGTTATAAACTCTAAATGACACTGTCCATTTGTATTTGAAGAAAAAGGACACTAAGTAAAACTGATAATTCTATTTCTAATTTATTTAAGATAACATTGAACACACATTTTTGAATAGGTTGTTAAACTAATATGACACTAGAAAAATTATAAGTTTTATTTTATGAGAAATATTTGAATAGAATGCTTCTGGGTCATTAAGGAACAAATTATTTGGTGATTAAAAATGCAGGTTTGCAAGGTAGATACAGTTTAAACCTATCTCTGTTTCTTTTTGTAGGCACTTTAAATTTATTTATGCATCTTTCCCTTATGAATGGGTTCTACACTGAGTTTATAACAAATATGATGAGACCTCTGTTCTCATGGAGCCTCTGATTTTTGATGAAGGCGAATAGTAAATAAATATGCATTCATACTGGGACAGCAGCAAACAATAGCAGTAAAAAGCAGGGCAAGTCTTAAGAAAAGTGCTGTTTAACCTCTCTCTAGAGAAAAAAATAAAAAATAGTTGAGTGAATTAGAATATATGAAATGTCAATAAAGATATACAGTTCATAGGGCTTTATAAAAGTAAAACAACCAGTGTAAAACCCATTACTCAGAACCTGTGGAAAAATAAGACATAATAAATGTAATAAGTGATAGATACACCTGTCTTCACTGACCACAGTCAGGCTTTCTGTCCATAACACTGCACGATACCTCAGTTTCACTTATGATAGCACTCACCTGCAGGTCCGTTAGCCATATGTTCTATATATGTCTGCCTGCAAAAATAATATGAATTCACCAATATCCAGTGTCGTGTCTTATCCATCTCTGCTTTTCTTCATTTGATCACACTATGTGGGATTTAATGGGCACGCCACAAGTTTTCTTTAACAAATACATTTATGAATTAAAGGTTAAAATATAGCTCCTCCATCATTAAAGAGCTGAAATTCTGTGACCAGATACAATATGTGTTCATTAAATAAATCTAGTTGTGGTCCCTTTGGTTGAGGTCTGTTTGAGGAGTATTGATAAGGTCTGTTTATATAATTTCCAGTTAAGTACTTAAATATTCAGTAAAAAAAAGTACTACTTAAATATTCACATAATTATAAAAATAATATGACTGGACCGATTTTATTGTTGTGTCTGATAAGGAATGCTAATTTGATATCTATAAACAGTATCCCAATTTGGGATTGAATTAAAAAGATCCAATAGGCAGCTGCTCTAAAGGCGGTGTCTCAGCTTTGCAGCTGCCGGAAGTAACTGATTTGAAAATGTAGAATCGCGTCTTTCTCTCTGATTCAGTCTTAGAATGAGGAGTGAGAGCTCGAATGAACTTCAAACAGTTGTAAAAGTCGGAAGTGAGAAGCAGTGACTCCGGAAGTGAAGATGCCAGCCCGTTCCTCACTTCTGCAGCCCTGTCTCAGGGAGGCCGGGCCCCGGGCTGGGAAAAGAAAGGCCACATTTTCACCTAATTTCTCTACCAGATTCGGAGCTGGAAGAACATGTAAAGAGAGTAATTACAGAAACTATCACCATACGGAAAATGGTGAATGCTTGAAGCAGTATACTTCATCTACAGGAGAAATGTAGCTGGGGCCCCGCCCTGTGGGAATTGTTGTCTTTGTGCGGGGTGGATAACCCCCCTCTCTCCTCTCCCAGAGTATCTGCTGTGTCTGCTGTTAGCCGAGGCCCTGAAGGAACAGTCAGCACTGACGGAGGCAGCCTTGATGTTGTGACTCCACTCTCTGAAGTTCCCCATTGTTCCCAATAATAACACAGAGGCAAAAGCCCCAAATCTTCGTTTCCTTTCTCACGTATGAAGGAATCTGATGGTCTTACTGACACTGTGTCATATGTGCACACGTGTGTGTTCCTGTAAGGCTGAACATGGCCTTCAAGTTCCTGTGGCCTCGTCTCCAGACCTGGCCTGGAAAATTAGCCTAGCTGATGTAATTTGACCCTAAATGCACTCACAAAGGTGATTTTAAGAAAGAACCAAACAGCTGGGTATGATGGTGCACACCTGTAATGCCATCCCTCAGGAGGCTGAGGCAGGAGGATCGATGCAAGTTTGAGGCCAGCCTAAACTACATTGCAAGACCCTGTCTCAAAAAAACAAAACAAAACAACAACAATAACCCTCCCAAAAAATCACCAAAAACCAAAACAAAAAAAGGTGAGAAGCAATGAGAAAAGTTCTAGTTTAAACCATCAAGTTCATGTTAATTTGTTACAGCCGCCGTCCAAAATAAATACCAATTTTGCGTTGAACAATTAATAAGAGAACAGTTGCTATGAATATTTAACATAACTGTATTCAAAGTAATTACTAAGCATATAGATCTCCACACTTGGTGATTAATGCTTCAAGTATCTCTTTACATGTGAATTCTTTAGATGAGTGAAACCTTGCATGATTTTATCTTTTTGTATCAACCTTGCCTGTAAGTTTATAAGCACTTTCAATTTATTTTTGCTAAAAAAGTTAAATGCACACACACACACACACACACACACATACATATGTACAATACTGTCTTTGAGTATGATTCTGTATCCTCAGGTTCTGTAAGTTGTGGAAGCTGTACAAAACCCCAACGGGGGAAAAAAAGGGCCTCTGCTTCCCGGCCTATATTTGAAGCAGAGGCGCACACACACACACACACACACACACACACATGGTTACTGTCTCTCCTGCTTCTTTTCTTTTTTTACTTCAGTTTGGAAACTGTTATGTCCAAGTATGTCTCCTAAATTTGTTCATCAAACCCTGTCTCTTGCTGCTTTATTTTTCTTTTCTTATCTCCTTTTATTTCTTCTTTCTTTTCATGCTAGTCATCCTACAACTGAACTACTCCCCCACCAGCCCAGTCTTTTTTTTTCGCCTGTTTTAGTGTTTTGATTTATTTTCTTCACTTGCTATTTCCACACACTACGTTCTGCCTCCGAAGGAAATGTTTACTCTCCCTGTTGCTTTTTCACAGTTCCAAAATTACTCTATTTCTCTGGCTCAGCAAAGACTGACTGAGCTTTGGCCTCCTTCATTGTTTGCACTGTCTCCTCTTTCAGGTTTGCACTGAGCTACAGGTTATATTGTCTGTGTTGAAATTGCTCGTGCTGTCGAGGAGTCCCTAAGGTTGTATGGTGAATTTTACAAGGGTCACGGTGTCTTGTATTCCATAAGCTCATGGCTAGTGAGAGGTAAAGGTGTAAAATGCCGACCTATGTACCCTTGAAGCCCCGGAAGCAGAGGCTTTTTTTTTTCTTGGGGTTTTGTGTAGCTTCCATAACATACAGAAGCTGAAGGTATAAAACCCATACTCAAAAACAGTATTGTACTTTCTAAAGGATTGTATATTGAAATTTTGTTTTTGACTTTTTATTGGTACACAGTTGTAGTACATAATGACTACATATATTGTAGGGAGTTGCTACATGTTCATAAAACATATGATTATTTTTATAGCTCCCTTCCACTTCCCCCTTTGGTTCCCTTCTCATTTTAAAACATCTGTCTTTAGGCCAGGGATTTAGCTCAAGTGGTACCGCACCTACTTTGGAAGCACAAGGGCCTGAGTTCAATCCCCAGTGCTGGGGAAAAAAAAGAATCTGTCTTTTATTTTGCTCCTTAATTTATTTATATGTTGGACTTAGCAGATGAGAGAAACCCTATGATATTTAAGCTAATTTGTCTGATTTATGTCACTTATATTATTACCTCAAAATGTATTTATTTACTGACAAATGATTCAAGTTTGTCCTTCTTCATAACTGCATAGTGTTGAGCATGGTGACACAGGCCTGTAATCCCAGGGCTTGGACGGCTGAGGCAAGAGATTACTTTTTTGAGACACTATCTCAAAAGAAAAGAAAAAAAGAAAGGAATGGAAAGGAAAGGAAAGGAAAGGAAAGGAAAGGAAAGGAAAGGAAAGGAAAGGAAAGGAAAGGAGCCCCTCTATAACAGCATAGTACTCCATTGTGTATAATTAATCTTTTTTTATCCATGCATCTGTTGATGAACACCAAGGCTATTTCCAAGCCTTGATTATTATGCCCTATACTTCTATGAATATGGATGAGCGTATCATGCTAACGTGATGTCTTCAATGATTTGGGAAAATACTTGTAAGTGAAATAGCAGGATCAGATGGAATTTCAATTCTTAGTTGTCTGAGGAATGTCTATACTGATTTCCGCAATGGTTGTAGTAATTTACATTTCCACCAACAATGTAGACATGTTTCCTTTACCCTACAGCCTCTCTGCCTTAGTTATTATTTGATTTATTGATGATAGTCATTCTTTTTGGAGCAGCATGGAATAAAAGTGTTATTTCAACTTCTGTTTTTTTATGGCTAGAGATGTTGAATTTGTGTGCATTTATCAGCCATCTGTAGTTCTTCTTCTTTCCAGAAATATCTGTTCATCTCAGTTGATTATTTTATTTTTGGTCTTTTATTTGGGAATGTCTAAATATTTTGAGTTCTTTGTATGTTCTTTATATTTGTCTACCGTTTGATGGATTGCTGGCTAAAGTTATTTTTAATTTTGCCCATTTTCTCTTCATTTTGTTGGTTGTTTCTTTACTTTTTAATTTGTTATGCTCCCGTGAGTTGATTCTTGATATTTCTTAAGCAATTGAGATTCTGTTCAGGAAGTCTTTCTCTTTGCCTGTGTCTTTAAGAATTTTACTTATGTTATCTTCTAGCAGGTTACGTTTTCCTCATCGAGTATCCAGTTATTTGATCCATTTTATCTTTATTTTACAGCATGGTGAAAAATATGACTAGATAAAATCTTCTGCATTGGATAACCATATTTCCTAGCAGGTTAAAGTGAGCTCGGTGTCGGATGCAAGATGCAGGGCAAGGGCTTCAGGCAGTCTTGTGGATTCACGCCAAGGCCCTCTGACATCTCCGAGCAATGGGCCTGGGCCTGGCTTCGCAGTGGTAAGGGCAGTGTCCCTCCTAGCCGCAGCTTAAACTTCTCAGAGGTTCTATCTTTCCTGTCCCCGTCTCTATCCCTGTCCCTTCTCCCTAGTCATGCATCCAGTGAATCCAGTAAAGCTGAAGTGTGTCATTCTGCAACTCCGCCTTAACCATTTAACTCTTTCTCATAATGACATCTGATTAACTCTCTTCACCTTACTATTGCTGCCAGGCAGAAGGAGAAACTTTCAGAGTAAAAGCCTACACTGGTCCTGCAGTGTAATAGCTGCGCTTTTCTTGTGTCCGGGACTGCCAGGCTGGCCTGTAGTTTCTGAAGCGAGTTAGAAAGTCAGATATTCTCCAGGCTCCCATGTGGTAGCAAGTACAGGTGCCTTTCCCGTCGAGCCAGGACTAGCTTTGCAGAATACTTTGTTCTTTTTACTGTGTTGTGCGTGGTTTCTAGCTTTCCTGTTATGTCCTTTCCAGTGCTTGGAGATCTACCTGTTTTCTTCACCAAGTTGTTATTTTCCAGGTTTCCTCATTCTGGGTGCCAAAGAGCCTGCTTTTTGGGTTGTTTGTTTATTTGTTTCTGTAGGTGCCGGGGATTGAACCCAGGCCCTTGCATTTCCAAGGTATGCACAGTACCACAGGAGCTAAATCCCTGGCCCTGGAGCCTCTGTTTTGCTACTGGTCTTTAGTCTATCATTTTTAATTTTCCCAGTTGAAGAAAGTTTAAATCTTAATAATTTATCTCGTAGTCATGTGTGCCTTCTCCAGGTCTTAAGTTTGTTGTTGTTGTTGTTGTTCTTATTTTGTTTTATAATTCCCTTTGGCTGACATTGGTGAGTCCCTTCTAGTGACTCAGTTCAAACAGCATCTCCATCATTTAGGTGTTATTCCTTTGATCATTTGAGGTGCTTTTGGAAAGGCTGGAAACTCCTCTTCCTGGGATCTAGACTTTTAGCCTAACGATGACCAAGATACTCTTTCAATATTGAGACTTTGCTACCTCTCCTGTGTTGCTAGGACCAAGAAATAAATTTTCCTTTTTCATGGAACCAATACATCTCATCTCTCTTCTACTCTCAAGAATGCCCCTCATATTCCAACCATTTCTTAAATGTATTCTCCTTTTCTAAACATCCCCAGAATTATTTTTGCAGCATAATCAGGACTTTATAAAGTTGTAGGATTTTACAGAAAGCATGTTTTCCCAGTTTCTCCTTTAATACTAATTATTTTCCTAAAATAGTAGGAAAAGGTAAAAATATCTGTTTTATCTCACCATATCGTGTTGAAATATAATGTACTTCTGCTACTATTTCCTTCCTTTCCAGAGCATCTAGCATATTTCTTGGGCTTATGTGAGTCCGCCTCTCCGGGCACATTGTGAAAAATCAGTGAAGGTGGCCTTGCACTCAGTACTTAATTATCAAGCAAACAAATGAGATTTCAGGATTTGATACCCCCAAGCAAGGTGTATATCCTTTTGGTTTGTTTCTTTCCTTTTAATAGAGTTTGCTTTCACCAACCAAGTATATGCAGAAGTGTTGTGCAAATAGCTATTCATCTGCAATAGAGAAAATACAATGTGTGGTTTTTAAATAAAAATGTCCTCATCACTAAAGATGCATTTTATAAACATGCTAATAATACTGATTAACTTTTCCAAGTTGTCCTGTGCCAACAGGGAAAGAAATTGTTATCTATAAATAGTGGTTCCTGAAGGCTCTATGAAACTCTGTGATAAGCCTGATTTAACACATTCACAGCAGGGCTGTGTGTCTTGCTGCCGGGCAGCTCTGTGTTAATTTCATGGAATACATATATTTGTTGATTATTATAATTTGTAATTGATATTGCTAGGCTTGATTCTAGATGCCCCCCCCCCCGACTTGTGCAGTCACACGTGGAGCTTTTCCACAGCTGGTTGGATCTAGGGCATGGATTCTGGAATTACAAATATAAAAACTAAAGAGATTTACCATAGTTTTGGGTGTGGATAATGGAAGGTCCATCCTGGATATGGGTGGCACCAATCAATAGACTTCTGGCCTGGACGGAATGTAAAAGGACAGAGAGAAGGCAGGCTTGCTGCTTTCTACCTGCAGCATCACAGACTGTTTGGCCCTGCTGTGTGGGCCCCCTGCCATCCCTCTCTACCTCGGAGCCAGCCAACCATGTACTGAGCCTCATGAAGCTGTGAGCTGAAATCAGACTTCCCTCTTTTAACATTGACTGTCGGGTACTTTGTCTCAGCAATGAGAAAAGTAAGATAGATACGAGTAGTATTCATTAATATTTATAGTTGAACAGTAGTTGTTCAAATTTAAACAACTAATGAGATTCAATTAATTTATAAACAGTTTATTAATTTTATTAGTCAAATGACCAACAACAGTGATTAGATCCTTTAGTACGTCCTTGTACCCATGGTGCAAGCTGGCTGCAAGCTGGCCAGTGGGACAGTCATGCATGTGCGTCTAATAGTTCAAGCTAGCAAGATATGTTCAACAGAAAATAAAGCAGACCATCAAAGCAAAAATGGCTTCTGTTAAAATGTAATGATTTTAATGATAAATTTAATGAACAAATATATGTCTAAAATTGTTATACTATGGTTTACAGTATAAGCAATTATAAAACAGGTCACTTACATGATGAGGAATATTTCGTTTAATTTACATAGAAGTTCACAAATTTTTTTCTCATTTGGAGAATTAGTTGAATGCTCTTAACGCAGGATTTTCTAAAAGGTCACTTGTAACTTGGATGTTAGCAGCATTTTGTACTCTTCTGATCTGTCTTCTGATTTGTGTCTACAATAGTGTTTTAAAATGTCTCTGTTCAAGTTTCCTTCTAATCAGGAGCATCATTCTTAGGAAACTGATGAATAACATAATTAACTTTCTGTTATGTTTGTAGAGGAATTTCTGCTTCAAACTTTATTGACAATACTTAACAAGTTGTACAAGGCTTTTGAGAAACCTGTTCTTAACCAAAGTGGCTTTATATATTCACATTGGTTTCCTTAAAGGATTGTGAATCACTGCATGAAATCCTAATGCACTTATTAACACTGTCAACATATGCAGATTTTAAACAGAGGGAGATATGTTTCAGCTTACCTAGGGAGCATCTTAATTTGCATTCCCTTTAAGCATTTATTGACCTATGTACACTCAATATAAAATATTTTACCTAAGTGTTCTTCTAGTGCTTTTGCCAAAAAAAAAAAAAGGAGTAGTTTGAAAACCTCTTTGTGATTACTCTCTATTCTTAAACTCAGATACAGAAAGTTTTAGGAAAGTAATTTTCTTTTCAATGTTGTTGTCATAGAATTTCTTTTTCTAATATTTGCTCTTTTCCATTCACTTACCATAAGCAAGACAGCAGAGTCAATGGAGCCACTGTTTGTTTCCATCAGGAAGTTGTGATTTCTTAAAGAGTGGGGCAGGGAGGGTGTGAAGAGCTTGCCCAGCCCCGAGAGCCAGCAGCTCAGCTTCTCCAGAAGAGCTGCCAGGAGTCTGGAGATCAGCAGCCTGGAGACCAAAGCAAGGCTGGAGAAGGTGAGAATATCAAGAGAAATGGTGGAGAAGAGGAACATAGAACCCAATCCTGCAGGAAGCACAGATTACAGGAAAGACACCAGTGACTCAGCAGGTCTGTTCAGCGACCTGCAAACAATTCTCACTACTCACTGAGAAAGACACAGGACCTGGGTCTGGGTGGAGGGTCTGGGACGATGTTGGTGAGGCTCCCTGAACAGCAACTGAGCACAGAGAGGCTCTTGGACTGTAAAACAACAGCCATACAGTGTCCCAGGGTCACCCCGCTGCCTGAAGGAGGAGGAACAGTACTCATGGCATACTCCCAGCAGCATGGAGCGGCAGATGGCTCTTGGTGGTTCTGCTCTCAGTGGTTAGTTCACGAACCTCTACTATAATACAGTGGGGGGGGGAGAAGAAATTAACAAATTTCTGGATACATATGAATTGCCAAAGCTGCACACAGAAGATATAAAAATTCTAAACAACCATTTATCAGTCAGTGAAACTGAAAATATAATTAAAAACTTATCAAAACAGAAAAGCCAAGGTCTTGATGGCTTTAATGAACTCTAGAAGATCTTTAGAGAAGATGTCATGCCAGTTCTCTCAAAACCCTTTAATAAAAAACAAAGGGAAGTAACAATCCCAAAATCACACTGGGAACCTAGAATCGCACTGATAGTGGAAAACAGAGAAAGACCAAACAACAACAAAGTCAACAGCAGCAGCAACAACACCATCAACAATCACAACAACACTGCAGAGCAAAGCCAATCTACTTAATACACTTTGTTACATAAATCTTCAATAAGATACTGACAAACAGAAAGCAACAAATGATCAAGAAGGTTACACACGGTAACCAAGTAGGAATCACCCCAGAGATACATGGAGGGTTCAACACACTCAAATATATCTGTTATATAATATCAATAGAGTCAAAGACCAAAAACACAGGATCATCTCAATAGATGCAGAAATAGTATTTAACAAAGTTCACCACCCATTCCTAATTAAAAACCCTACAGAAAATTAGAGTAGATGTTTTTTACTTCAATCTGATAAAAGCTATTCATCACAAACCAACAGCCAACATGATACCAAATAGTCAAAAACCTTTCACTATAAACTTAGGAACAAGACAAGAATGTCTATTATCACCAATTCTATTCAACAGTTCTAGAAATATTAGAACAATTAGAGAAAAAAATAAAGGAATAAAGATAGGAAAGGAAGAAGTTAAATTATCATGGTTCTCGACATAAAAGACCCCAAAACCTCCACCAGAATCTTCTAGATTTACTAATCAAATTCAGTAGCATAGCTAAATACAAATCCAGGACTCAAAAATCAATAGGCTTTTATGCAAATTAACTCACTGAGAAAGAAATTAGGGAAACCACTCCTTTCACAATAGCATTAAAAAATGGAATTGAGGGCTGGAGGGTTAGCTCAGTGGTTCCGGCGCCTGCCTTGCAAGCGCAAGGACCTGAGTTCGATCCCCAGTTACCACATATAATGCTGGGCGTGGTGGCTCACGCCTGTAATCCCAGCACTCGGGAGGCAGAGACAGGAGGATTGCTGAGTTCGCGGCGGCTTGCCTGGGCACCATAGTGAGCTCAGGGCCAGCCTGA
>PVIC010003371.1:0-10178 GCA_004025085.1 Thryonomys swinderianus
CTCAGGACCTTGCGCTTGCGAGGCAGGCGCCGGAATCACTGAGCTAACCCTCCGGCCCCAGAATCATTATTCTTAATACAAGGTAGCTGGGAATATGTTACCAGCTTACCATAGGGTCAATGTAATTTTGCCTTAACTCTGAGTGGTTTAAAATTTGTGATACTGGCTTAGTGCAATATCCAGCAGCTGCTGCAGCCAAGGTACATATTAATTTCTCTCCCTGGGTTTTCACTGAAAAGAGGAGATGTGAGGTGTTAGGTATCTAGAGCTTACTTCTTAAACAAGAGTGTATGTTTCAGAATCATAAGTAGAATATGACAATATTTATGTAAAAAGTGCATCAAGTACATAGATACAATGTAGCTTCTACAGAAAAAGGAAACATTTGGAAAACATCTGAAAGGATACACTTCAGGATCACTGAAAAGAGACAATAAGAAAAGCTCCGGCTTGGGGATGACAAGTAAGAACTTTAGCCTTAGCCTTATCTATAGGTTTTTTGTTCTTTTTTAGTTTTTTTTTTTTTAAGACAGGGTCTTGCTTTATAGTTCAGGCTGGCCCTGAGCTCACTATGTAGCCCAGGCAAGCCTCGAACTCAGCAATCCTCCTGTCTCTGCCTCCCGAGTGCTGGGATTACAGGTGTGAGCCACGACACCTGGCAGTTTTGGGTTTTTTTGAGACAGGATCTCACTATGTAGTTCAGACTGGCCTTGAGCTCACTACGTAGTCTAGACTGGCCTCAAACTTTCTGTGATCCTCCTACCTCCACCTGCTGAGTGCTGGGGTTACAGGTATGCACTACCACACTTGGCAACATATTTTAATTTTTTTTAAAAGTAAATATATTATGTATATAATTAAAATAAGTTTTTAGAAGGTTACATTGAAATTGGAAAAAAAAAGCGGATGGGAAGGAATCCAAGGAGTAAGGTGTCCACAAAACAATCTTTGCTTTGCTTTCCCCTCACCTCTGTGGTACTGGGGATTGAATCCAGGGCCTTAACACTAAGCTATATTCCCTACCCCAACCTTTTTCAGTTTTTAATTTGATACAGGGTCTTGCTAAGTTACTACGTTGTCCAGTAGAGGCCCAAACTTGTGGTTCTCCTGTCCTACCCTTCCAGGGTGCTGGGATCACAGCACCCCCTGCCCGGCTTCCTTTGTTTCTTGACTCACAGGGTGTTTCCAGAACAACATGGTTTCTTTTGGGCAACAAAGGATCAGATCAGGAGTTATGCCATCTCATTCACTGCCATGGGCACAGCAGACAGCGCTGTGTTGGCCCACGGAGCTCCAGTCAAGTCCTGAGTGCTCTGGTGCTGGTGTGTTTCCCGCAGTGAATCCTGGAGTGGTAAGAATCCTTGTCAACTGGTCTATCTTAGCTTCTAGTCCATGGCATCCTGTTCTCAGTCCTTCTCAGCTTGCTTTCCGTTCCCAGGGGGCTCTGGGCAAGCCTTGCATGCCAGCCGTCACCCACTCTGAGGAGCACACACTGTATCTTAATGGCTAATCACCCTAAGACTTGCCACTGTGCCTACCCTCATGCCAGCTCAGATTTCCCTATCACATGTTAAACCAAACAGCAACCCACACTGGTTTATGCGGTGGAATGCACCGAGCCCTGCAAGAAGCATCAGGCACAGAGCAGACCTCAAATGCGACCCAGCCAGGCTCAGTCCAGCATCGTTTCTCACTGGCTCCTGGAGAGAAGACAGCATTGGTGTGGGCCTCGGTTCTTCACGCACCTCCTGGAGAGACCAGGCCACTTGAGGTGCTCTTGTACAGCCAGAAGCCCTTATCTGAGTGCTCTCTGGGCCTTGCTGAGTCAGGTCATTTTCCATTCTTAAGTCCGTCCATCCATCCATTCAGCCATCCATCCATCCATCCAGCCAGCCATTCTCCTGTAGCACTGGAGCCCAAACCTGGCGTCTTCACAGTGTGAGCTGTGTTCCCAGCTATGTTCTCCTTTTTAAAATTTTCATTTTAAAATTTTGAGGTTGGAGCCACAACCTTGCAAAAAAGAAAAACATCAGAACAAAACAGACAACCCTCCCCATAGCAGCGACGCATCTCTATCAGGATATAAACAGCCAATGATCTTGATGCCATTTCTTCTGCTAAGGACTCCCTCCTTGCCCTGTGTAGTTCTTCATGGAGATCCAGGGTCCCCGCTGTGCTCTCTGGCTGCCTCCTGCAGTGCTAGTTAGAGGTAGGCCTACAGGCCTTGTTCAGAGTGTGCGCATTTGCCTGTTAAAACTGTGGGTGGTGCTGTGGGGTGAACATCAGGAGAGAGCAGGGTGAGTTCCTGGCTCAAGGACACAGAGCTGGTCAGTACTGGGGCTGAAATCAGACCCTTCTGTTCCACACACTCCAGGACACAGTGAAAGGTGCCATGTCATAAGGCCTCCATCGCTGTCTCCATTTTACAGAAGCGAAGATTGAGGCTCAGGGTGGGATTCCTTGTAGGCCACAGAGTTTAGGAGCAGAACCCCAGGGCAGGCAGAGAGCAGAGACTTCAGTTTCTATACTGACCTTGTACCCCTGGCAGTGACCTCTGTGTAGGTGTCAGTCACTTTGAGTAGTGTTTAGTTATTTACGTGCCTGTGATCATTCACCAAGCACTTAGGCTCCTTGAGAGAAAAGATCAGGTCTATTCCTCTCGATTTCTTCAGCTCCAACATGATTTTGGTATTTAATCTGCTATGCAAATGTTTGTTGAACGACCCAAATGGCTGATAAATGATTGAATGAATAATCATTAGCAAGCTTCCAGACACAGTGTATGGCTGCTGATGAGGATTTAGAAATATCCCCAGCAAACCAGGGAGGACCATGAGCCTCTGTCCTCAGCCTCAAGAAGAAACAAAACCTTTGAAAAGGAAAAAAGAGAGAAAATGGGGCGTAGCAAGGATTCTGGCCTGGATTCCATGACGTCACCCGAAGTTGGCCGCCTGGACCTGTAAACAAAGGCTCTTGTGACATGGCCCCCAGCCAGGCTTGGCCACTCGGCCTTGGTGGAGGAGGCAGTGAGAGTGGATTGCCCAGTGCTGTCCTCCGCCCCGAGCCCCGGCCCAGGAGGCTCTGCATTCAGCAGGTATCTCCTCTCAGGGAAAACCAGGACAGGAAATCGCGTTGCCATGGAGACCAGAGAGGCCCTTTCAGACACAGGGGAAAATAAACACGTTCTAGTTGGACTTAACCCCCACGAAGCCACAGAGGCCTCATCTGAAAGGTTCTGGTTTTCTCTGGAAAGGTCCAGTGGTCTCTGCTCCAAAGGGCTGAGTGGCAACTCCAGCCCATGCAGAGCCCCAGAAGCAATGTTCACCCTGCGTCGAGGGTAGCAGCCTTTTTGTCTTCTGTGAGGTTCCCTCGCAGCTGGGGGCTGACTCCCAGCCACAGTGACCAGACTGCATTGACACAGCACTTGTTGCATGCTAGCCCATTCGCTCTGTTAACTTGTTCACCACTCACAGCTCTCCAGTGAGGAATATCTTGTCATTCTGACGCCCATTTCACTGCTGAGGAACTGAGCCCCAGAGAGCTGAAGTGACTCACCCAAGTCATCAGACAGCTGATGTTTGCACTGAAACTTAAGGTACTTGGAGAGTACGTGGGAAACAGATGGTTGCACAGTCTGAGCTTGGGCGAGTCAGTTCATCTCTCTCAGCCTCAGTTTCCTCATTGGTACATGAACCCCCACCTGGAAAGACTGCGATGGGTTAAACCGGATGCCCATTTACTGGGCGCTCACTATACAGTAGGCAACAGGTGCCTGGAGGATCCTGGAACACAGAGGGAGGGAGACGCACAATCACTGGGGCGCAGCCTGTACACAGACAAGGGAGGTCTGAGGCGGGAAGGGCTGGCTCTTTGGAAGAAGAGGAAGGAGGGCAGAGGGGCTAAATTACTGACGGACCATAGCAGTAGAGGCTGGATCAGGGGGAGCCAGGAGATTTATTTCTAATGGGAAGAGGTGGTTCTGCACCCAGACCGGACTCAGAGTCAGAACGGAAGTCAAGTTCCTGTTCGCAGCGAGGGAGACCATTTATAGGCTGCAAGGACCTAGACTAAGGGCTGCCTGCCTGCCATTTAAGGGTGAATCTGGCCCCTTGGCTGTTTTTGTGTGGTCCACCAACTATTGTTTTATATTTTTAAAATCATTAAAAAAGAATCAGAGGAAGGGTAGTATTTTATAACAGGGAAAATGATGTAAAATTCAAATGTTGGCATCCATAATAAAGTTTTATTGACACACAGATGCATTGTGGATTGTCTGTGACTGTATTTGCCTACAATTTTCCCAGCTAAATAGTTGCCTTAGGCATGTTTGGTCCACAGGCCGAAAATATTTCTGGCCCTGCACAGAGGGCTGCTGGGGTCTGGACAAGACGCCCTTTGCCTTCGGGGTACTGAGTCTAGTTAACTGGACAATATACATGGCAGCCTTGAAGAGAAGCATGGCCAGGAAGCAGCAGTGCCTCTTAGCTGGCATTGTGTGGAGGAGGACACCCTGCATACCCGTCAGGGCTCACTGTGCACTGGCACCATGTTTTAATCTGTGAACTCCTTGTAACACTCCGTAGAGGTAAGGACTGTGATTACTGTGACTGTAGAAATAGGAAGCTAGGCGTGGCATCCCAGCCTTCTCAGAGGCTGAGGTAGGAGGATCGTGAGATCGAGTCCATCCTGGGCTACACTATGAGAAACTTTTGTCTCCACATAAACAAATAAGTAACACAGAAGAGAAAACAAAGAACAATCTCAAGGAAACTGCCCGAGCTAAGGGGTGCTGGAGTCAGGATTTGAACTCGGTACTTTGCCTTCAGAATCTTCGCTTTCTTTACTGTACCCTGACCCCTATGGCCCCGTGGGAGAGCCTGACCTGCTTCCCAAACTGCGTTGGGAGATTTGGACCCCTGATAAAGTGTGTGGGTCACGCCATCTTCTTGCCCTCGGATCCAACCTGACAGCCCCTGAGAACACAGGGCTTTGGAGCCCGCAGACTAGCTGGGTGTCTGAGGCAAGTTCGTCTGTCTTCCAGGGCTCAGTTTCCTCTGTCCTGTGAGAATCAAATCTGAAGACGCCCTGCTGGAGCACGAGCTCACCCCACAAACTGGGGCTGGGGGCTGGGGCCGGCTCCCTGAGCGCTTCCTCGTTCTCTGACTCCCCGGCATTAGCCAGCAGGGGGCGCCGACGGTGCCCGCGGGGACGGGCCTGGAGGTGTGAAAGCCACCCGGTGGCCCCACCAGTCTCAACTCGTCTCCAGTGCACAGCGGCCCCTCTTTCCCTGCGGCCCAGCCAGGGCTGGGATGTTGACGCAGCTCTCGCTGTTAGTCCCTGTGGATCCTCCTGGTTTTCTTTCCACCTGGTCTCCCTTTGGAAAGGCCGGGTCTATGAGTGCTTCTTAAGAGGCCTAATTACAGCACTTCCCAGGTAGAGCCTGGAGACCCCACATGCTCTGCCCAGCTTCACCAAGCTGCCCCCAGGCCCTGCAGGGTGCTTCTTGTCCAGCACCCTCACTCCTGAGGACCCCACACCACACAGTTCCCAAAGGGCACGCACTTTCCTGTACAGATGGGTGGGAAGGTAATATCCTACAGACTAAAGGCAGAGAGGATTTGGGTACCAGGGATTGAACTTGGGACCTTGTGTTTGTGAGGCAGGTGCTGGAACCACTGAGCTAAAGCCCTGGCCCAATCCAGCCATTTAATCTTTAGGAATTCATCTCCAGGAAAAATTGTATCAGCATGTTCTGTGGTGGAATTAGAATAATTGTCTAACGGTGTTTGACTAATTATATTAACAAACTCAACAGCTGTCTTAAGGTGCCTACTAAGCTTTAGGTGTAGGAAGCACCGAGGACAAAATGGTAAACAAAATTAATGAAATTCTACTCTTGTGGTGCTTATATTTTAGTGGTTGGACTGATTACAACACATGCACACAAGGAAATGACATGCAGTATGTAAAAAATACATTTACTAGTTTCCTATGTATCATTATAGAAAGAGGCTGCAATGTATCATTAATAGAAAAATCAGGGTCCAGAACAGTAAATCAAACAGAATCCCATTTTTAGTATATGTGCTGCCAAAGCGAGCACCAGAATCCTATTTTTATCTACTACACATCATAGGCAGTATATGAAGTAAACTTTTAATAATGATTGAAAGATCCTGACTATTTCATATGGTTCTGTATTTCAGTTTTCTAGGAATAAGCTTAAGAGATGAAATTTCCATTCTGAACAATAAAAAATGTGATGACTGCTTCATTTCTACTAACATCCTATTTACCTTTCAGTTACAGACTGAGACCTAAGTACATTCTTTGTGCGAAAGTTTCAAAATTGTGAGCAAATTGTGAATTGTGAAGTTCTTCTTAAGCTTCCTGATAAAAAACTCCCTTGCTACGCGTGGAGGGTTTTTTGTTGTTGAACATTACACACATGATCTGCTCTAGTATGTATCCCTCTACACTTCCCTTGGTGAAAATGCCAGTGAGTTAGGGGCTGGAGCTTTGGCTTAGCATGTGTGAGGCCCTGCATTCGATCCCTGCATGGTCTCCAGTGGCTTAAAGGCCACTTCATTCTAACACTTACAGATCAAATCAGTGTCTCTTAACTATTATACAGTATCATAGTTTACCATAGACCATGACAGAGTTTGAAACCTGCAGTTATATATTGAGCTTCCTAGGTCACATATTAATTAGCTAAGGAGTGCAACAGCTTAAAACCGCCAGTATTTAATTACACCACAGTTTTTCACAAGACTGCAATCAAATTTTGGCCAGGACCAGGTCTCATCTAATACCTTAAACCAGAGAGAACCCACTCCTGAACTCAGGGGTGTTGGTGACTTATGTTCCTGCTACTGGCTGGAGGTGCCTGCTCAGTCCCTGGCCAAGGTGCCCTTTTCAGAGGGCAGACCTGGCACTGAGGCTGTCTGTCCTCAGCCAGCACAAGCTGAGGCACCCACACAAAATGGGAGCCAGTACGTTGTCATGGGACAGGAAGTGATATCATTTCTGCATATTCTATTCCAGAGAAGTGCTCCACTACTGTTGGCCACCGTCAAAGGGAAGAGATTATACAAGAACATGCTGGGTAATACAGTGACCACACAGACAGTGGAGAGGAAGAGGGATCCTGGTGGAGGCGACAGCAGTTCGAGCAGGAGCTGATAGAAGAACTACTCATTAATTTGGTAAACATCTGTTGACATTTCTAGGTATTAATGATAACACCATGAAGAGGACAGAAAACACTCTAGCTCATGGATTTCGTAGTACAGCAGAGAAAAGATGAGGCCGCCAGAGAGTGAGTGAGCAGAAGGAATGGATAGTGGTTATTGAGCATATTAGCCATTTGCAGGGGGAAGGGTCTGCTCTTGAGACTGAATGAGGGAAGAAGGGAGTTCAGGAACTACTCCCCTGTTGTAAGGTCAGAAACCAGTGGATTCTAGTTTCTTTCCCTGCAAGAAAAAAAAGTGGAAGGGGAGTTGACTCAAAGAAGGGTAATAATGTCAGATATGTTGGAGATGCTGGGACACCACTGAGGCACTTAAAAGGACGACAGACTGTGAGAAATCAGTAGCACGAGGTGACATTTAAAGCTATAACAGTGAGTCCAGAGAAGAAAGAAGACGTGGATAAAACAGACACAAGTAGAGGTATTGCCTAGTTTCTCTTATACTGTATGAGAATTCCTAATGATAGATAATTTAAGGAGCAAAACAAACATAAAGAAATTCCCAGGGGGTGAGAAAAAGTAAGAGAAGGTAAAAGGAAAAAGAAGAGTCAGTCAAAAGAGGGTGTCATGAGTTCTGCAGAAGAGAAACAGTGAGAAAATAATGACTGGCAAAGTCAAGCAGTCCAGAATCGAGGACATTTGATGTCACTGGTCAAGACATTCATTAAATTCAAGTTCATTATGACTTTTCCTTTTTTAAATTGAATTCTTTATTGGTACAATTTATATATTTCTCACAATCACGTATAACGTTGGGGAATTTGTTCCAGTATATGACACAAGTTAATTCTCATTTTTACCCATATCCCTACCCACCCACACCTCCCCACCCCCTTTATACATACTCTTTTATTTTCTTTCTGTATCATATTTATTCCTTCCCCTCTTCTTTTCCTTTTTTTGAGACAGGGTCTCGCCTTGTACTTCAGGCTGGCCCTGAGTTCACTGTGTAGCCCAAGTTAGCCTCCAACTCACAGCAATCCTCCTGCCTCTGCCTCCCCAGTGCTGGGATTACAGGTGTGAGCCACCACACCCGGTATTGTTGTATGTGGTTACTCGGGATCAAACCAGCAACCCTGTGCTTGCTGGTCAGGTGCCAGAACCACTGAGCTAAATTCCCAGCCCATGACTTTATTTGCTTAAAATGAAAAATGACCAATCTTAGCCAGACACTTTAAGGGTGTTGTCTACTATTAAAAGTAGATTTTAGACACAGTGCATGTAAGAAATAGTCTTAGCCAGTATAATGATGCATAACTGTGACCACAGCACTTGGGAAGTGGAGGGAGGAGGATGGAGAGTTTGGGGCTAACCTGGGCTACTTAGTAAATTCTAGGTAAGGCTGGATTATAGACTTTGCCTCAAAAAAAAAAGTCTTGATGATAATGTTGCTAGTGTTCTGATAGATCTGATAGATAATTGCTGATATTTTCTAATGCTACAAAAATAATTACCATGGCCCATAGCTTCCAGTCTCCTTCCCTGGCTTTACACAAAGATACAGTTAAGATAGTATCCAGCATCAAGCTCTGCTGCTAAGAATATTCCTGAGGTGGGTGTATTGTGAGCACATGACAGGGAAAGCTTTCGTCTGTGTTCATTAACAACTATCTTCTTTCTGTCTCCCCCCCCACCACATACCTCTTTCCTTTAGTAATAATAGTGATTCAACTCATGGCCTCGAGCATACTGGTCAAGTGCTTTAACACTAACCTGTACACCCAGCCCTTTTAGAAAATTTACTTTACTTTGAGACTGAGTCTTACTAAGTTGCCCAGGTTGGTCTAAAACTTGTGATCCTCCTGCCTCACCCTCCCAGGTAGCTGAGAGTAGTATGTGTCTCACTACAGCCCACTCAAAGAAAACAATTTTTTGAATGAATTGTTGAAATGTCATCTCACTGCTTGAACCAGCGGGATTCTCACACTCGTCAGGACCTGTACACTTATCTTTGTGTGGGACGTGTCTCTTTGTGGAGGGTCCCTCTGGCATCTCTCCATGAACAGAGTACTGTTGCTCTCTGGGAAGGTTCCAAAACACAGCTTGGAAGCCAGATGACCCCGGCCCAAGTTCACTTCTGAAGTTTGAATGGTGCAACCTTGAACCTTGAACATTACTTCACTTTCCTCCCTTTACTCTCTTCTTTTGGCAGAACTAGAGATTGAACCTGTGACCTTTGCACTGAGCTGCATCCTGGGCCCTTTCTTGAGACAGTCTTGTTAGTCTCTAAGTTTCCTGGTTTGGGCTTGAATTTGGAATCATCCTTTCTCAGTCTCCCACAGGATTGGGATCATAGGCAGCTGCCATCACACCCAGCTCTTCATGATCTTATGAAAGTTTCCAAATATGCAGAACATTTGAAGTATTGTACTCTTGTAACTCGGAGATCAATCATCTAGATTCAACAGTGGTTAATACTGCTCTGTACTGCTGTATGTGTACGTATGACTATGGGTTATTATTGGTAATTACATATATCAGCCAGTTACTAAACACGTGACACAGTTTCCCTAAATATTTTGGCCTGTATCACTTAAAAGGGAAAAAATCTTCCCCTACATAAACACACCATCGAATCACACTGGGAAAATTACCAGTGACTTCCTGATGCTCTAGCATACAGAGTACACGTTCAAATTCCATTAAAAGCCTCTCAAATGTCTATTATGGTTGTCTTTATTTTTCTGGTCGAACTCACTCTAGGATAACAAATTGCACCTGGGCTTGTTGATTTCTTTTTCTTTCTTTCATTTTTTTTTTTTGACACAGGGTATCAATTTCTGGTTCAGGCTGGCCCTGAGCTCACTATGTAGCCCAGGCAAGCCTCGAACTCAGCACTCCTCCTGCCTCTGCCTCCTGGGTGCTGGGGTGACAGGCGTGAGCCACCACGCTTGGCACTGTGGTGTGTGGTACTGACTGCTGGTGG
>PVIC010003371.1:10278-69576 GCA_004025085.1 Thryonomys swinderianus
GAGTGCTGGGACTACAGGCGTGAGCCACCACGCCTGGCATTGTGGTATGTGGCATTGATTGCTGGTGGGCGTGAGTCACCAAACCCAGCATTGTATGTGGTTACCAGGATTGAACTCAGGGCCTTATGCTTGCGAGGCAGGCGCCGGAACCACTGAGCTAAATCTCCGGCCCAACGTTGATATTTTTGAGGAGTCCAGGCCAATTGTCACAACAGAATTTCCTGCACTTTACATCTGCTTGACTGTTTCCTGAGGATGTGGTGCTTCACTTTTCTAAGCCTTGTGTACCTGTCTGTGAAATGGGTACAGGCACAGACAGCTGCCACGGCGGCTCCCCCACTCCGCTAGCCAGCGTGAGGATTCCGTGTGCCCGGTGCCAGCACAGCTGCCCTCACTGAGATCACCACCCTGGCCTCTTACACACCACCACCGCCATTTTCTTCCGGCTCCTTCCTCGCCCTCCGGGGTGTCCTGCACTTGTCTGTTCTGCTCCTCTCTGCTGCAGGACTGAGCTGGTGAAGCCTCGGCCGCACGCGTCCTCCCATGGACAACCTTCTCGTCCAGAATCACAGTCCCGCGCCCGAGAGCTCAGGCGGCAGCGAGCGCTGCCCGGCACGGTGCCCGCGGGAGGACGGGGACGCGTCCTCGCTGCTGGCGCGGTGCTGACCTCGGGAGGTGTCCAGGCGGCCGTGCAGTGCTGCTGCGGGAGCCCGGGGGCAGTGGTTGCAGGGAAGGAGGAACGGGCAGGCGCTGATGACAGTGGCCTGGGGGTGTGGGCACCCCGTCATCACCGCGGGAGGAAGTGTGGGGGCTCGCGGAGGGGCGCGGGGGGAACAGGAAGGGGAGAGGGCTCACAGGCTGCAGAAATGCGTTTGTTCCCTGGGGTCCACCCTCCCTTCAGACCCAAGCTGTCGGGGAGAAAGTGTGGCCGTCACCATAGCAACGGCAGCAGCTGGTGCGTGATGCGCAGGGTCTTTATTAGGGAGCCTCCGTCCAGCCTGTACCAGTACTTTTCCATCTGAATCGCATTTCTTCAGTGAAAGGGGAGAGACGGGAGGCCGGGCGGGGCGGGCGGGGCTGGGGGTGTTAGAGACGGCGGCGTGGAGATGGGGAAATTCTCAGATATTCTACTAGATGGAGGAGAAACAGATTTCTGACGTGGCTAAGACCCGATTTAAATATTCAAGCGGCTTCAGAGTCCCCGAAATTATACGTGAATTGCTGAAGTCACATTCCCCGTGCCTGTGGAAGGTGCATCCTCGTGGGAAGGGTGGGCCCGGGACTCGGGCCTGCGGGCTCCTCCCGGGGCAGTTCTAGGTTGTCTTGTTTGTCCCTTGGGCTTCAACATCCTCCTCTGTGAGGCAGAGGCAAGAAGAATCGCTGCGAAGCAGGGCTGTGCCGAGGCCCGGTGGGGAGATGCAGGGTGTGGAGTCCAGGCCAGTCCCGGGGGGGCCCCACACGCACCCCCTGACTACAGTGACCCGCAACAACACTCCCACGGCCAGGGCTGGACTGCTGCCCTGATGCCACAGCTTCTCTGCGGCTCTACCTGCCTGCTGCCCTGCCCGCAGCCTGGGACAGCGCGATCCAGTGAACACCGGATTAGGGATCACTGGCACCTGGATCCCGCCCCACGAAGGGTCACCACGTGCGTGGATTTGCCGGCGCTTGTGTAGGGAGCTGGGGGTCCAAGACTGCAGAGGGAGTCACTCTGCTGGGTCGGGCGTCAGTGGGAGACAGGGCCGTGACTCCTCAGATACTAGGGAGCCCTAGAAGAGCTGGAATAGTCGATCTATTCCAGGTGTTTTCCAATCTTGTCACTCAAGAAGCCCCTCTCTAATTCTGTCCTTTATACTGCCCATCTGGCTATTTATTTAAGGGTTTTCTTTCCCCCTTTAAATGGAATTCCTTGTCATTGGCCACGAAGGAAACTGGGTAGTACAATGAAAGATGGGAACCTGTTACCACTTGCCATGAAAGAATCTGTTAAAACAAGAACTAAGGAAATGGCTCAGTGCCACTGAGATGCTAGCTAATCCCTTCCTCTGGGAGAAGCTTCTGCGATGCTGTGGCAAAGGGAAGTTAGCGCGTCTTGGGTGTCAGAGATGCACCCGTACCAGAGCCACACATTCTCGGGGGAACAGGACTGAGAAGCTCCCACGGGGAATAGCTCCCACTACGCGACTGGATGACAGCTCATCTCCACCTGTTGACTTCAGAGTGAATAATGGCCTCTTCCTTGCAGGGCAGGAGCCCAGGGCCTGAAGGAGCCACGCCACCCGACCGACCACAGTGCATCTCTGGGGAAGTAGGGAGATTTGGGTGGAAGGCACCTGTGATCCGTCTCGCAGATGAGAAAGGAGGCGTAAGGCCAAGTACCTGCCAGGCAGAAGGAGGACACACAATTCACTATCCCTCTTTGTCCCTCACCCCTTCAGACTCCACCACAGAGACAGAAGCCACACAAATTCTTGGGCACATAATCTGTTGCTCATAAAAAACAAAATTTGTGTGCCGGGTGTGGTAGCTCTCGCCTGTAATCCCAGCACTCAGGAGGCAGAGACAGGAGGATTGCTGAGTTCGAGGCTTGACTGGACTACATAGTGAGAGCTCAGAGCCAGCCTGAACTACAAAACGAGACCCTTTCTCAAAAAAAAAACCCAAAAACCAAAATTTGTGTTTTCTTCCAAGGCAGTCGGGCACTTAAAAGAGGTTTTGCTGCAAAAAAAAAAAACAAAAAAAACAAAAACTGTGCCTCTTCCCACGGGTCTGCAGATGCCTAAGAGCTAACAAGTAACAGGACCTTCATTTTGTATCTGTCCTCTTTATTACCTTAAAACTTTGGGTTGACCTGTGCTCGGTTCTGCACCTAAGCATGGTGACCAGTTAGGGACTCCGTGTCTAAAAGTCGATGAAGGAAGGCTGATGTTCTCTACATTTATACAACCTTTCTCAACTCCTTTTAAGACAGAGGAAACCGTTGCAGAGATAGTCAACTAGCATCTTTCACCCCTGAAATTGGCTCCAAATATCAGAGACTGTCCCAAGCCGGGGGAATCATCTCATGGAAACAAAACTGTCCTTTAAGCCAGGAGGATTTCTCTGGAGCTACCAAAGCAGGACCAAGGCCAGGGTCAACCACACCCCAGCCCACTTCACTGGCCAGGCCAGCCTGAGCTGTGCCCACTTTGTGCCCCAAGGGGAAGCCCCTCCCCCATTTCCTCTTACTTTCCCTTGTTCAGTGCCTGACTGCCCTTTGTCAGGGCTGCCTCCTTCAGCTCTCAGCTCCTCCAGCTCGCCATTTTCCTTCCTTGCCAGCTCAGACTTTCTCCTGTGAACATGTGCTGATGCCATTAGTGTTCATTTCTGCCATCACTGAACCAAGGACCCGCTGGCCATTGAGACATCACAGTGGCTCCTCGGAGACTTTGCCGCTCCTCACGAGTTGCAGGACAAATCTGTTCTTCTGCCTTTTAGGTTTGTGACAGGGCCCAGGCTGGAAAGAGCCCAGCCAGTATCAGCAAAGCTGTCCCTCGCCAAAAGCAGGTGCACAAATAGGTGCAGAGGAGGTCAGAAAAATCACCTTGCTCGGGGTTATGCTTTAGATTGTGTGTTCATAGCTGGGGCTCCTGGAAAGTGACTGGATCCAGTGTGCGGGCTCAGTGTGCATCAGCAGGTCCAATCATCAGTGTGCTGGTGGTGGAGTTGCTGTTGGGAGACAGCTTGGTCAGGAGAGGCAGTCACCGGCCCAGGCCCTGGAAGGGTGTGTTCTTGCTCCTGCCTCCTCCCTTCACACTGTGTTTCCTGGACACTGGAGCTGAGGCTCTGTCCTCTGCCAGCCCATTTCTTCTGAGAGCTAGCCAGCCAGGGTTAAATCTACTGACACCCTGAGCCACACGGACCCTCTCCTCCTTTGAGTTGTGGGTGTCAGCTTGCTCAGGAAGAGTGGATCCACTCAAGGAGTCAGAGGCAATCCGGAACAGTGACGTCTGAAGCCATAAGCTTCACAGCGGCTTTGGTTAGCAATAGTGAATGGAAAAGCCAAGATGAACCATGGGATAAATGTTGGAGTTGGAGTTGTTCCAGCTGTGTCCCTGCGCCCCAGGCTACTTTCTTACACACCACTTCCCAGGATCCTAGGAGGGTCTCGAGGGAGTCAGGAGGTACCGTGTCTTTAGCACAGCCACACCTACCCTTCCACTGGGAGCGAACCACACTTCAGCCGCCCTGCCCCGCCAACCCACAGCACTTGCGTCAGCAGACCAGCAGCACACAGACGGGGGAAGAGTTTGCCTCTCCAGACTGATGGTCTGCAAATGGCAGCCTCATGATCTTTTAAGGTAGGAGGACTTAGCGAGAGATGTTTTTGACTTCTTAGGGGGCATAGGCAGTGTCTAGAGGCATTTTTTGTTGTCACAACTAGAGAGGAAGACCTTGTCTGCAGAGGCCAGAAATGTCCTTGATGAAACATAATACAGTGCTGGGTTTGGCTCAGTGGCATAGAGCTGGCCTTGCAGGGCCAGGCCCTGGGCTTGATCCCCAACAAAAACTAGTGGAGAGGTGTGTGTGTGTGTGTGTGTGTGTGAGAAAGAGAGAGAGAGAGAGAGACAGACAGACAGACAGACAGAGACAGAGAGAAAAACAGAAAGTGCAAGCACAAAACCTTACCACAGAGAACTGCCCAGTGTCAAGGTGGAGAAGGTATTTTAATAAACCATATAATCAAAACTATTATTGCCTGTGATGAAAACATCCTTTATTTGTAGCTCTTAACCATGGATACCTGTTATAGTCACCAAGGGGATTTAAAAAGAAATACCACTAGGCAGATCTGATTCCTGGAGACTGATTCAGTTGGAGTCAAGCTATTAATTTTTTTTTTTTTTTTTTTTTTTTTTTTGCGGTACCAGGTATCGAACTTCAGCTTGCAAGGTAGGTACCCTGCCACTGAGCTAAATCCCCAGACCTATTAAAAAAATTCTTACCCGGTAATTGTAATATATAGCCAGGGTTAAAAACTATTAACTATTACTGGGTTTTGTTTCTGTTTCTGTAACAGGGTCTTGTTATGTAATTCAGGCTGGCTTTGAACTCCCTATCTAGCTCAGCTCAGGCTGGCCTCGAACTTGCTGCGATACTCCTTTCCCAGCAGGGATTGCAGGCGTGCACCACCCCACCAGAAAAAGCTATTACTTTAGAGAAAGTATGACAACAGTGAGTTCTACAGCAAAGGTGGTGACATGATGTTTTCAAGAAAGAGAACAACCTCTCTGCGCAAGCTTTACCTCCGTGGCACCCACCCCCTCGTGACTCTGTCCAGCTGACTCCACTGGGCTTCGCTCTGTCTCCACTGCCCTCCCCCAACCAAACACTCCTTTTCCAATGCTCAGATGTCACAGACTCCATGAGACTTTCCTTGACGGACAGCTTTGTAGGATTTCTCACAGCCTGAGGATGGGAAGATGCCCGCATGAGGCTTTTGACATCCCCCTACAGTCAGCACACCTCTGTTCAGGGTACGGTTGATGCAGCTGGCTTGGGATGGCCAGACCCTGCACAATTCAGAGGAAAGACTTGCCCTGGACTTTTTCCGGGAGATAACCTCCCAGTCCCTGGTCAGACTGTCCAGTGCGTCCGGGGCTGGACGCACAGTGGACACATGGCTTATGCTAGAGATGCAATGCTGTGAGCCTGGATAGTCATGGTAACCGTGTAACTTATGGGCTGTGCTGTATCACTTTGCCCCCCGAGAGGGCTGGAGACTGGGCAGCTGATTCTCAATAAAACACAGTACTAAGGCTCAGGCGCCCTCGCCAGTGGCCTTATGCCTCACATCACACACCGCACCTGGGACGGCGCAGTGCTGCTGCGGGCTCTCCTTGGAGTTATGCTGCATGTACCCGGGAGCTTGTGCCTGGACTCTGCCCTGTGTATGCTTCATGTCAGCTGATTTTAATCGGTGTGTTTTCAGTATAATACAACCATAACTATGACTGCCACAGCTTTTCTGAGTTCCGAGCCCTCCCACAAATCATCAAGCCCAAGGGCTTCTTGGGGACTCAACTTCCCCCTCTTCCCTCCTCTCTCTTTCACCTCCTCTGGGATGAACTGAACGATTCCCAGACTTGCCTCTTGCCAGGCAATTCTGCTCGGACCACTCCGGACCTTGCCCTCTCTTCTGAGGGGCTCAAGAGAGTTCTGGCTGGGAAGTCCACCGCTCCCCGTGCAGATGCTGGGGAAAGTGATTTTCTCTGGCAGGTCACACACTTGAGCAAACACTCCTGTGTGAGTATGTACACGTGGGAGTGTGCACACGCATGCACACACTCATAAGCACACACTGCTGGCAAGCCTTCCCCAAGCACAAGAAGAGGGGTTACTGTACCCTGAGCACCTGGGTATCACTTCCCAATATAAGGGAAGAATCAAAAGTACATCTAGCAGGATACCTGCTCTTGGCTTCACCGCAAACAGGGGGAAGGTTCTCTAATCAGCGCCTTACACTGCAAATGGCCCCGCACGTTCCACTCTACGGATGTACGACGATTTTCCCAAGGCCCTTATTGTTGGATGCTTGGATTCTTTCCATTTTTTGCCCTTCCCAATTAAAAAATAATAACAATGATTCTTCTGCAGGGATCAGTAGGGTCTTACGACTATTATCTTTTGTGGGTATTATTTGAATTTTCTTTCTTAAAAACATTTTGTCTTACATGGCTGCAGTACATTGAATATGGGAGCTGGTGTCTGTACACAACACATCTTAATTCTTTTTACATGCCTTTCCCCTCCCTCTATATCGTCATTATCTCTGGGTAAATTTCTACACAGGGAATTTCTGAATTAAAGAGTGCAGATGTTTTCAAGATCTCTGATAGATTATATCTTTTGGGGATGTTATCAATTAAAATTTCACAGTTCTGTATAAACATAATTTTCCTGCTTCCTCGCCACACTGGGCATTAATTACTTGTCCCATTAATTAGTTAATTTCTTCATTGATAAGCATATGGTTAGAAACCGGCATGGCGGCACCTTCCTATAGTCCCAGCACCCAGGGAGACTGAGGTGGGAAGATCAAAGTTTGAGCTCAGCCTGTGTACTTTTGTGATTCAGTAAGACCCTGTTTTAAAGTTAAAAAAGGGTCTGAGGATGTAGCTCAGTTCAAAGGCCCTGGGCTCAATGAAAATAGTATGGTTAAAGAAATTATGATAATTTATGCTATAAAATATTTTGCTGAAAATAATAAGGGTAATCTCTAGAATAGGAAGTCGGAGAAGCAAAAGACAGACTTTTCCTAACCCAGGACAAGTACTGAGATGAACAGAAAATTCAAAATTTTCAGCATTAAAAAGAAAAGCTACCAAGATCCCTGTTAGAGGAAGAGAATACTTGTTAGCAAAGTGCGCACAGCGAGAGGCTGCACGCAACCAGCAGGTGGCTTCCACACCTACCCCAAAGGTCAAAAGGGGCAAAGAACAATCAGTCAGAAGGCAAGTGTGAGAATACCAGGAATTTTAGCAGATCCCACAGGCTAGGCATGAGGCACCCACGGGATGCGGGATGACAGGTGACCTGGGGACCATTCCCGGGCCTGGGAGAGCTCTGAGAGTGCAAGGGCCTGGCACGGCCTTTGGCAGAGGGCAGGGAAGATGGAGAGGGATCTGAGCCCCTTGCCTGGTCTGTCTCCTGCCACCACGGACAGAAGGGGAGACGCTGAGAAAGCAAGTCAGTGTCTCCTGAGCGTGTGGGGAGGGGCTGGTCCTCCTGTGTTCTTCCTGACGCCCCAGAGGAGCAGGCAGAGTCAGACGGGGCATGGACGAGGGGAGCAGAGCCGCTGGTGTCGGGAGCCCGGCTCCGCCTCCCCCATGTAACAGTGGACTGGATACAATCCCCACAAGTGTACTGGTCTTCTCTTGTTTTAGTGAGTCAACAGATATTTTCTAAAGTTGGCAAAGCTGGAAATTCAGGTTTAACACATCTAAAAGTATAAAGGCAACCTGAAGGCATAACACTAAAATGTCCATAAACAGATACATAAATAGAATAAAGCCAAGTAAAAAAAACACACACAAAAAAACAGGAACTCTAGGAAGGGCCAATTACTTTAACTCATGTTTGTTATTTCCAGCAATGTATTTGGACTTTTTTTTTTTTGAGACTTGCTTTGGAGTTCAGGCTGGCCCTGAGCTCACTATATAGCCCAGGCAAGCCTCGAACTCAGCAATCCTCCTGTCTCTGCCTCCCGAGTGCTGGGATTACAGGTGTTAGCCACCACGCTTGGCACTGTGGTATGTGGTGCTGATTGCTGGTTGATTGCTGGTGGGTGTGAGTCACCATGCCCAGTATTGTTGTATGTGGTTACTGGGATCGAACCCAGGACCTTGCGCTTGCCAGGCAGGCGCCGGAACCTCTGAGCTAAATCTCTGGCCCTCATGTCATCAATTTTTAATATGCAATTCTTAATCTAATAGCACCATCTGGTACAACTGGTTCTTTCCTTCCCACCTGGGAACATGCCTTAGAGACCCGGCTGGGTACCTGTGGCACGTGTGAGATTCCTTAGACTAGAGAGGCCACATTATTTTTGCATTCAGGTGACGAACATGTGGGTTGGTCTAGTTAGTTTCTATTGGAAACAATATTCTAGAGAAAGCCTGCTACATGCCTCCCACGCTGTGTGCAGAGTTAGGGAATCAAGGGACAAAACTGCTCATTTTGCATTGTTTTACATTTCTGTAACTGCACTGTCCAACAGCCGCCGGCTACACATGTGGCTACCATGAGTGCAGAACTATATTTTTTGCTTTACTTCTTAAAATTTCAAAACTGAATCAGTACACGATATTATTCTGTTAAATTCTATTTTGTTTTGGTGGGATACTCTCCTAAGTATAGTGAAATCTGATTCTGATATTGTTATACACATGCCAAAGGCATGTTTCCTAGCATTGCATGTGAATTAACACCCATCTACCTGCAGAGGGATTTGGATTAATTTTTATGTGTGTGGACCAATGTTATGCTTGAACATGTTTACTTGACTGCTTTATGCAGGCAGTGCACTAAATGATACACATATGTGTTACGACTTGGTAATTAAGTAAAAAAATATGTACTATTTTAACCATCATCAATTACCTGTTGTGATAGGCACATGATTTTAGGTTTGAAAGGAAGGGGTGCGGTCGATGTGCCATGAGCCCGCGCTACACCGAGAGGAGCACGTGTACAGAAAGACTAGAGGCTGAGGCCAGGAGGAGGGAGAGAGGTCGGTCAAAGGACACATTTCAGGATCGGGAGGGTTAGCTCAAGAGCCCTCATACCACAAAAGGACTATGGTTAATATATATTTGTAAAAGGCAAGGAGAACAGATTTCAAGTAGTCTAACCACACAAAAGAATGTCATGCTAATTGATTTAGCTATTCTAAAATGGATATATGTATCAAGACATGTTGTACATAACAAATATAACCACAATTATAACTTGTCAATTTTAAAAAAGAAAAAGGACCTAAGAGACTGGAAGAAGGTATGCCACAGATTTCATGATGGATGCAAATAGCAATTTTCTACTGAAGAGCAAAAGGGAAAAACTATGCACTTAAATTTTTTCTTAAGATAATAAATTGAAAACTATTGAGACATTTCCATCGAACATGTAGTGAGTGTAAAGGAAGTTTTCTTTTGCCATTTGAACAAGCAGTAATAAACCCAGGGATCGACGCTCCACATCACTCATCGATCGGGAAATGTGAATGAAATCCTATGATACCCTGTCCCTTGTGTCAGGATGACGTTGCCGTGAAACAAAACAGTGAAGGAAGAACAGGTGCTGCTGCACACCGGCAGACAGGGCCTCTGTGCCCTGCGTGGGCTCGTGGGGATGTGACCTGGCAGCTGCTGTGGAAAATCAATGGTGACTCCTCAAAACGTTAAGTGTGGACAGACATGTGATCCAGCACATCTACTTCCCAGTACATACCAGAAAGAAATGAAAGTAAGTGTTCAAACAACTTTGTGTGTGTGTGGTACTAAGGATCAAACTATTTGTACACTCATTTAACACCAGCCTCACTCACAACAGCCAACAGTGGAAGCAGCCCAAATACCCACCAAGAGAACAATGGCTAAAAAACAAGCACACAAAACACATACGTGCAAGGGAATAATACACACCTGTAACAGGGAAGGAAGTCCTGACACATGCTGTAACCGGGGTGGCTCTGCATGATGGCCACTAAGTGAAGAGAGACAGTCCCAAAAGGACAAATGTTTGGTGCTACATATATAAAGTTCCTAGGTAGTCGAGTGCCTAGATAGAAAAGTAGAATGACAGATGCCAAAGGCTGAAGGAAAGGCCAGTGAAAGTTGGTACTGGGTGGGCTCAGACTTTCAATTGGAAAGGTTTTCAAGGTGCTTTGGAGGAGAGGAGGTGGCAGTGGTACATCACGTGACCGCAGTTGCTGCTCTTGATGGCGAACCTTTGAGCGCTTTCAGTGTGACAGAGCGCTGGCTGTGACGCACGTGCCCGAGGTTCACCTCCCCTGACCTACACTGTACATTCAAGTGGTTAAACAGTAAATCTTGTTATACGCATATTTTACACAATAAACACAATTAAATTGGAATAAAAGGTTGAACAAAATTTCCATGCATTTTAATTAGGATCAGATGTTATAAAATTTTGGCCAGTATAATTTGGATTTTTGGTGCACACACACGCACACACACACACATATTTAATGTCAAGACAATAAAATAAACTATTTCAGTTGTGAAAGTTTTGTTAGAAAATTACAAGGGCAATCTTTTTTTTTTTTTTGACAGGGTCTCGCTTTGTAGTTCAGGCTGGCCCTCAGCTCACTATGTAGCCCAGGCAAGCCTGGAACTCAGCAATCCTCCTGTCTCTGCCTCCCGAGTGCTGGGATGACAGGCATGAGCCACCACACCCGGCACCGTGGTAGGTGGTATTGATTGCTGGTGGGCGTGAGTCACTACACTCAGCATTGTATGTGGTTTCTGGGGATCGAACTCAGGAGCTTGCATTTGTGAGGCAGGTGCTGGAATCACTGAGCTAAATCTCTGGCCCTACAAGGGCAATCTTTTAGTAATTAAACCACTAGCTGTGACATGATGGTACATGCCTGTAATCTCAGCATTTGGGAGGCTGAGGGAGGAGGGTCACTGTGAGTTTGAGGCCAGCCTGAGCTACATAGTGAGTTTAAGCCTGCCCCAAATTACACAGTGAGACTCTGTCTCAAAACAAAACAAACAACACAAAAAACCAATATCACTAACATGTTGCCCACAGAATAAAAGAACCTATCAAAGATAAATTAAAACAAAGGCCAATGGCATAGCTCAGTGGTAGAGCTTGCCTAGCATGTGAAAGATCCTGAGTCCCATACCCACTACCACATGCACAAATTAATTCAAATTTTAGAAAATAGCCAATTTTAGAAAACAGCTGCATCATGCCACAAGATACTGCCCAATGGATAGTTGGGTACATTCAGTCTTAAAGTTCTCCAAATTGAAGAAGAAATGTCAGTTCACAACTGTGGCACAGACTTTTTGAATCTTCTACATCTGACGGAGAAGAATTTCAGTGAAGCATGAAAAAATTTGCTTCTATCATGCCAGATGGTGTTCCAAAAATATGGATTTATTGGAATTCAAAACAAGAGACTGATGTTTCCTTTCCTGCTTTATTCGACCATATGATATATGTTGAAAATATTTACACTGCTTTCAGAAGCAGCCTCTGTGGAGAGTGCCATGGATACAGTTGTTATAACGGCACAGTGTGTACATACAACTGCTATGAATCATCCCCAAGGTATGGAACTTTTGAAAGAAATAAAAGGCAATGATTTCAATAATTCTGGGTCTTTGCCAGTGTTCACTGGTTGAACTGCAAAATAGTTTTACAAAGATTTACTGGACTGTCGATTCCAATTCAAGATTTTCTTGAAGCAAAAGGAATGCTCACCAAATACTTAATAATTAAAGACAAAAATGACAATGTGATTTATATTTCTTTGCCAAGTGACAGTGCATAAATCTGAAGCTCCAGGGAAAGAAAAACTTACTTTGGGCCTGTCTAGAAAGGTATTAGAATTTACATGGAAATTGTACCTTTTCATAATACGAATCAGTAACAATGAGTTTGCATTTTTTTTTTCTCTTTTGAGCCAGGGTCTCCCCATGTAGTCCAGGTTGGCCTCAAACTCACAGCGATCCTCCTGCCTCAGCCTTCTGAGTGCTGGGATCACAGCCATATATCACCATGCCCAGCTAGAGTGTGCATCCTTCAAAACATGAACCAAATGTGAAATATTTCTAACTGTAATAACCAGCATGATATAATTTATCTCTGAAATCTATAAGAAAAATTTTTGGGGTGTGTGTTAAGGATCAAATTCAGGATCTTTAGGTGCCATAACCACTGAGCTAAATCCCCAGCCCTACAAGAAAAAAATTGAATCAGATTGCTGACGTGAATAGAATCAATATTACTTTTCAATTTATGTAATATCTCTGTAGAGTCCACATTAATACTGAGTTTGCATGAGAGGTGGTGAACTGACATGACTCGGGCAGAAACTGATATGCTTCAAAGTCAGATAATTCTTCCAGTAAAGATGAGCAAGTTTTATACTGCAGAAAACATTACTTGGTGCTTAATTCACTAATTGAAAAATGTTAAAATACGTCCAGAACAAGTTGGGTATGTGATTGTACGTTTTCAACTGTAAATGTAAAGACAGATCAAATGACTGAGGACGATTTAGCATTAGGATGCATTTGTGCTCTGAGTGTGAAGCGCGATCTGGATTCCTAAGACTTAGAAGACTAGTAACAAGTACCACTGCATTAATAATTTTATACCGATTACATGGTAATGAGATGTTTTGGAAGTAAAAATGTAATATCAAAATTAATTTTATATGTTTCTATTTTCCTCCCTCCCTCCTTCTCATCCTTCATCCTGTCTTTCTTTTGGCATTTCTGAAGATTGATCCCAGGGCCTCGTGCACACAAGACAAGATCTGCCACGGAGATAAAGCTCCAGCCCTTCTTAACATTTCGAGAGAGGGTTTCACTAAGTTGCCTAGGCTAGGCTGGCACTTGACACCCACCTACCACAGTCACCTAAGGAGCTGGGGTTACAGGTAGGAGCCACTACACCTGGCATCTTTCTACCTACTAAAGACACTAGAAGGTTTGAAATTTGCCTGTGTGGGGCTGGAGATGTAGCACGTGGTCGATTGCTCACTCAGCACGCACGAGAGTCTGGGTTCAACTCTTGGCCCTGCAAAAATAAAACCAAACAATAATGACAGCTACGTGTGGGGCCTCTGTTTTTACTCCACTCAACAGTGTGGGTCTACGAGCATCTCCCCTCTTACACAGCCCGTCTTCCCTGCAGCAGAACCACTTTTGGAGATTAAACCTGACAAGGGCAGCGACCAGCACCTGACTCCTGCCTCATTCCCACTGTGCAAACGAAGCAGCTGGCCTGATCTGTGGAGCGGGTGTGGCCCTGAGCAGTCAGGCAGTGGCCCTGTGGGCTCTGACTCCAGAGCAGTGAAAGCGAAGACCGAAGAACCTTTTGGAAATCAAACAGCCAAGTGCCAGTGGGTGGCGGTGTCTGGGGCAGACTTGCATTTGCCCGAGGGGCATCGCCGCTCCTGGGACAAGACACTGACTTGATAGTGCAGAAGGAAACCAGATGCCCACGACAGAGGTGGGCTGGAGGAGATGTGGGCTTGGAGACACAGGCCGGGCCTCCCGTCCAATGCCTCTTACACCGCCAAACAGAGGAGAGGGAGATATGCGGCAGAGCCTAAGAAAGTGGGAACAGAAGAGAATACGGAGTGGAGAGCAAGCTGGAATAAGAGATTTGAACCTAGCATGGGTGGAAGGCAGGAGAGGCAGCAGCGAAGCGTCACATGAAGCAAAAGAACAGGACCTGACTTCAAATTCTGTGCTGGACAAGAGTGTAAGAAAGCCTTGCTCTGAGTTTCTGCACCTCAGTGTCTTACTCATCGTGAAGCCACAGCAGGAATCCCAGCAGACAATGGGGAAGAAGCAACAGAACGGACTCCATCCTCCTTCCTTCTGCTTCCGGATGAAGGGAGATGGGCTTTGCCACTTCCTGTCCCCTGGTCTGACTTCTTCTAGAGCCAGGTCACGCAGATCTCATAAATGAGATAGACGCTAAACTTTTCTTCCTTTCTGTGTATGTTTGCTTTTTTGAGACAGGGTTTCACTCCATAACTCAGGCTGGCATTGAACTCAGGATTCTCTTGCCTCCGGCCTCCCAAAGAATTCTGTTCTTAATCCAGAGCAATTTAATAACTTGGAAGTTTAGTGCCCCTGACTTTGCTTTTCAGGTTTGACTAAGGATCTAGTGTTCCGGAGCTTGTCTTATGCCCCCCTTGGGAGGGAGGGTGTATCCTCTTACTTCCTGTGCCCAAGGCCCTGTTTCAGTGTCTTGCTTGGAATGGAACTCACCGTTTCCAGAGGCTGGAGATGTTTCTTGAACCTCAGCTCAGGGAGGAAGCCTGCTCACTGCCTGTGGGCGGGAGCTCACTCCCTGCCTGACACGTGGCAGAAGGCAGAGGCTCTTAGGTTCCCCCGCCTTGGTCTCCGCGCTGCCAGACTGGATAATTCCTAATGAGACTCCGTGTCTTGGAGTCCGATAGGTACTGACATACTCCCCTGGGCATTCTGCTGTGTCCCCACCCACGCTGCCTCCTCTGGCCCAGGTCATGCTGGGTGTCCGCTGAGTATCCACGTTCACAAACAGCAGTGTCAGTAGAAGCTCTGGGGTGATTATTCTGTTATTTCAGTTGTCTCTGCCTTGGAAAATCTTCCTCCACTGGATGGAGTCAAACTCAGTCCCTTTTGAGCTTTTACTTTAACACTATTTCAGTTTAGTCATTTTCTCTCACTGGTTTTCCTAAGCGACTAGCTTCTCTGCCCACCTTCCCCTAACTGACTTCCAGGAGGACAGGAGTATTTGTCTGTTTAGTTCACTTGATATGTTCCAAATACCCAGAACAGCATCTGGCACATAGTAGATGCTCAATAAATAATTGCTAAATGAATGAAAAAGAAACCACAACTCAGGCTCTTCAGAAAGATCAATACACATTACCAAGGACCAGTACCCATGTTCAAGGTATATCTTACACGGAGTAGCCCAAGTAGTTTTTGTTTTACCAATACAGGGCTAAAGAAACTCCCTTCATAGAAACAGCAGTGGCTGTGTGTGAAGGGAGGGGCTCTTTTCCTTCCTATCAAAGGACTCCATTTCCAGTCTATCTTTTCTATCACCATTGACCAACACCAGCAGCCACCATTGCAGGATATAACACAGACCCAATAGCACCCCCACCCATCCTCACCCTACACCTTCGTGTTACTACGCATTGAACCCAGGGCCTTTGCATTTTTAAATTTTGGGACAAGGTCCTGCTAGGGTCACTCAACTGCCCAGGGTCAGCTCAAATTTGCAATCTTCCTGCCTCAGCCTCTCAGACTGCTGGGAGGACAAGTGTGTATCATCAAACCCAGCTGTAATTTCTACCTAGATGTCTACAGAAGCCTCTTACCGGGTCTTCCTAACTCACTTTCTCTGCCTCTCCGCAGTGGCCACTGACTCTCTTGCCATGGCGATGGCCCTGGAGAAAGCCTAGGCGGCAGAATGGCTGGCAGATGACTCAAGAGAAGCATCTCTGGAGATGGACAGGACGCAGAGACAAATGCGCCTTAGAGATGGGGGCCTTGGCTCTGGCTGGGGGTCCTGCCTTACCCTCTTTCTCCTGAGAAGCTTTCAGGACAGACCCGCTCAGCATGTCAGAATCGCAGCAGGTGCTTCCTCTACTCCCCACGCTGGGCCTCAGTTGCCCTGGGCTGCACGGCCTGACCGGGGCCCCAGTGGGAGAGACACTACCTGTTCCATTCCTCAGGCAGCGGGGCGTCTCGAGAGCCGGGGCACCTGGCTTCCGGGCCTGGCTCTGCCACCAGCTGCATGGCGTCAGGCCGATCCCATCACTCTGGGCCTCGTCTCCACACCTGAGAAATGAAGGGCTTGCATTAGGCTAGCCAGTCTCCAGCCAGTTTACCCTTTCCCTCCCACACCCAGCCTGTGTGAGTCTGAGACACACCCACGTGCAATTCCCAGGCATGAGCTCTGACCTTGGCCCTCTCCTCCCCGCTCCAGCAGGTAGAGCACAGTGAAGGGAAGGAGAAAGCAAATGTGAATGATTAATATTCAAAAAAATAATCTTTGGGTGAGGATGTAGTTCCGGGGGAGAGTGGCTCCTCTCAGGGGCAAGACCCTGGGTGCCATGGCCAGTGCCACAAACAAAACAACAAAATAGCAAACCCTCCATCTGCAGTGGTTTTTTGTCTGTGTTTTGAGCCAGGGTCTCGCTTTATAGTTCAGGCTGGCTCTGAGCTCATAGCTGGCACTATGTAGCTCAGGCAAGCCTGGAACTCACAGCAATCCTCCTGCCTCTGCCTCTTGAGTGCTAGGATTACAGGCATGAGCTGCCACACCTGGTACTGTGGTGTGTCATTACCAGGAGTTCGAACTCAGGACCTTGCATTTGCAAGGCAGACGCCAGAACCACTGAGCTAAAATCCCAGCCCCAGGATAGTATTTTGACTGCAACAGCTTTAATTACACATTCTTAGAGTAAGAAAGTACAAGAAAGAAACACACCTCTTCAATAGTGCGGGCTGAAAGTGAGATGGGAAACATGGGTCCCTTGATTTGCATCCTTGCAAACTCCCACTCAGTGAGGGCCCCATCAAGCAGAGTGTGATATTAATATTTAAGGACAAATCTTATACAAGATGCCTAAATGCAAACCAGTGGCATCAGCTTATGTTCAGCGAAAGAAATAAAAACCTGCACCCACACAAATCAGTACACAGTGCGTGACCTCCAGGGCCTCAGAGACCTTCCTGTGTGACTTGCAGGCTTCGTCCCCACACTGGCTGCTCCTCAGGCAAGATGTCAGTACAGAATCTGCTTGGCCTCGCTTGTGGGTCTCAGGAGCACCCGGCGCGACGGCTCACTGTGTGAGCCATGGTGGAGAGCTGTGGTGTCAGGCGACCGCCAAGGTCTCACCCAGCCTAGACGCTGCACAAGTGCTCAGTGGAGCCTGCTGTCGCCCACCTGGCCTTACTCTACCCAGGGCTGTTTTTGCACCCACTTAAGTAAGCAGAGCCGCGTAGTAATCGCCTTCCTCACAATACGGACGCTGTCTTCTCTAGCGGTTCCCTTTGCAGAAGGGGGCAGCATGGTCATCTCACACTCAGCAAATACGCACTAACCCTCAAGATGAACGCAGTCGATGCATACTGCAGACATACCCGTAACAGTGTGTAAATCACCTTCTGCAGGCTAAGGCAGCCCTCGCTCGTGGACTCTGCAGCTTCTCTTTTCTCCCACAGACTGTCAGCTGCGGGAGGGCAGAGCTTACTCACAGCCTGGGGGTTCCCTCGGAAGAGGCCAACTGGAGCTTAACGCCCGGCTGGTGACGGTGACACTAGTGACAGGAAGGCTCAGAGCGGAAAGCACTGGACGAAACCAGCCTCGTCTACCGCGCTCCTCCTGAGGAGCAGACAGGCTGACACCTTCCCGGTCTGGCCTCGAGAGTGCTGGCACGGACATGGAAGAGCCGGCCCCGTGCGTCTTCTCTTCTACCTTCCGAAGTCAAAGCAGATGAACCGTCCATCTCCGCAGGTCCTCGCATCTCTCTTCTCCTGGACCTTCCCAACTGGGCACCTGGCGCCTCTGCCTTGCAAGGCTGCTTCCGACCAGTGTGGGAACCTCACACACTGCCAAACCCACCCGACAGTCTCTGTTCTCACGTTCTGTTGTTGTTTTTGGAGACAGGGTCTTGCTTTGGAGCTTGGCCCTGAACTCACTGTGTAGCTCAAACTGGCCTCAAACTCGTGGCAATCCTCCTGCCTCTGCCTCCAGAGTGCTGAGAGTACAGGTATATGCCACCACACCCGGCACTGTTCTCATTTTATTTGATCTCCTGACTCTAAATTGTAAAAGTATTAGGGCATCTGCTGGATGAATTTATTCATCCATAAAAGAAGGGGGTAAACAAATGAATTTTTAAAACTGGAGAATAACAGTAAGAATAGATATTGCTTCACCTTACCAAGGTGATCATTCAAGAGGCACTAAATGAAGACATTCAGAGTTTCAGAGGCACGTTTGTTTAATCCCTCACATTCACTCACACACACACACACACACACACACACACACACACTGAGTCCCTTTAGTGTGCCAGGGTCTGTACCAGGTGTTAAAGACGCAAAGGTAAACAAGACGGACTTCAGCCCACCTATCAAGGAGGGAGCTCATCTTGAATTTAAGAAAACAGGTAGGTTAATATTTAAACAGAAAAATGCACGCATTGTAAATGTCCAGTGGGATGAACTTCCAGAAGCTGAACACACCGTAACACTTGGCTAAAAACGTGACCAACACCCCAGAATCCGCTCTGGGTCTCCTCCAGGCACTGGGAAGAGTGGTGTCTGCTCACCTCTGCAGCACCCATGGGCACGGCCTGTCTGCGCTTTGTGTCTCTGGACACAGACGTGCTTCCCTTTCCAGGGGGTCCCTCCCTTCCCACGGGGGCCTAAGCCCAGAGTCTTTTGCTGAATTAACCCTAAACCTTTTCATTTTAAGGTCGGGTCTCACTAAGTCCCTACACTGCCCAGGCTGGGCTCAGATTTGGGATTCTCCTGCCTCAGCCTCTCAGAGTCCTGGGATGACATGTGTGCACCACTGTGCCTGGCTACTCAGCATCCACCTTGTGAGATTCATCTATCTCACGATGAAACAAGAGACCATTCTTCTCATTGAAGAATTCTCTTTTAACAGTGTCCCTCTTCCTGTGTGGGAACACCCTTCACATGGTAAATACGGCTCCCTCTCTCCAGCATAGTTCCCCTCTACTTTTCTTCACCTTTCCCCCCAGAGCTCCATGGCCAACTAACCAGTATATATTTTATTTAGTTAGTTAGCTTACTATTTAGTGTTTTGTTATTTAGTTATTGCCAAGAATGTAAGTTCCAATGAGTCTGCAAAGTATCAGTAGTATCTCTGAACAAGGCAAGCTCAGCTATGTCCATATAGCATCCAGCACAGACTGCACAAGGAATGGTGTCGTGTCTGGACAGACAGATGCGTCAGGAGCATCGCGTGGTGTCAGTCAGTAGGGAGAGCCACTTGACACGCACGTGCAGTGTGCCTCACCTGTTGTGGCATCTATTTCATGCCATGGACACCAGTGTGCAAACCCACATCAAATGCTTGCAAAAAGCTCCCAATGTTTATCAAATCAAAACAGAAAAAAGATCAGAACATCTACAGGTGGGGGGGTATCCCTCTCATTATTATGAGAAACTAAATGTGAGCTTTCTGGATTTTGCCCTTTTTGATTTTTAATAAGCATCTATTGGTTAATCCTTAAAAACTAAAAACATCACATGGGCCGGAGAGTTAGCTCAGTGGTTCCAGCACCTAACTAGCAAGTGCAAGGTCCCTGGTTCGATCCCCCACAACCACATACAAAAATACTGGGCATGGTGGCTCACACCCATCAGCAATCAGTACCACATAACACAATGTGGAGCATGGTGGTTTATGCCTGTAATCCCAGCACTTGGGAGGCAGAGGTAGGAGGATTGCTGAGTTGGAGGCTTGCCTGGGCTATGTAGTGAGCTCAGGACCAGCCTGAATTTCAAAGTGAGACCCTGTCTCAAAAACAAAAACAAACAAACAAAAACAACTAAAAGTCTGGGCCAGAGGGTTGGCTCAGTGGTTCTGGTGCCTGCCTTGCAAGCGCAAGGTCCTGAGTTCGATCCCCGGTAACCACATACAATGCTGGGCATGGAGAGACTCACGCCCACCAGCAATCAATGCCACATACCACAGTGCCGGGCGTGGTGGCTCATGCCTATAATCCCAGCACTCGGGAGGCAGAGACAGGAGGATTGCTGAGTTCGAGGCTTGCCTGGGCTACACAGTGAGCTCAGAGCCAGCCTGAACTATAAAGTGAGACACTGTCTCAAAAAAAAAAAAACAACTAAAAGTCACAATTAAGTAAATGTACCCCAGTACTAAAGTGGTTCTGTATTTGTCAGTTGATGTGAAAAATAACACAAAGCCTTATATTTTATTAAAATAACAAATTTAATATTTGTACACTTGACTTATGGTAGGCATTCAACTACTCTTTGAATGAATGAATAAAAATATATTAATATGTAACATCCCAGTAGGCCAGGTTAAAAAAAAATGAAATCATTTTACTAATAAATGCTGAAAAGGCAATAAAGAGATTCCAACATCCATTCTTAATGAAAATCTTGGCAAGTGGTAGAGAATAAAGTTTCTCTTATATATCTCTATGCAAACCGCTGCAATCTGGGTTTTGCTGGCACCGTGCCACTGACACTGCCTTCCCCACGGCAACCAGTGCCCTACATACTGCAAATCCAAGGCACTTGGAAAGGTACCAACAAATATGTAATGAATTAAGAAATGGATGATAAAAGAACCTCTGATCAACAGACAACATCATACTTAACAATAAAACACCAGAATTGACTCTTTAAAGTCAAAAAATAAAACCAGATGTGAGCTACCATGGCATTTAATAACATTTCAGGAAGCTCAAGTGAAAACAACACACAAAAACCATGGAAACGAAACACAAAGGTATGGCTGTTGGCACCAAAGAGAAGAAAATCTTCCCTTGCTTAATGCTTAAGAAAATCATCCGAAAAACAATCAGAAGTAACACAGCTTTAGAAGTTTACAAAATAAACACACGAAGAGTAATCGTTTTCCCCAATGTAATGTCTATGGAATGATGGGTAATGAGACAGTTGAGAAAATGATACACTAAGAAGGCAGAATATTGAGAAACAAAGAAGCAAAACACCAGAAGCAAAGGATACAGAATTCCAGCAGTACAGACTAAGGAAGAAAAGCTGTACAGAGAATAAGAGTTTATTTTCTCAACTGGCTGAATGTGTCAACAATACGTAGGCCATGAAATTTACATTAAATTCCAGTAAAAGCTACAAGCTTGTTATCTCCCATGGGCAGCACAAGTCCACGTAATTACACGAAGGATCAAAATTGTAAAAATAGGAGTTGATGCAGCTCTGTCTTAATTATTGTTCTCACTGAGTCAAAATACCTGACACCCAAAGTTAAAGAAAGGCAGGATTATTGTAGCTCACAGTTTGTGGAGGTTTCATACTTGACTGGCTCCAAGGCACGGTAGCATGTCAGAGGGGCATCACAGAGGAAAAACAGCTCATGGTGGACAGAAGGCAGCAAGGCAGCAAAGAAGCAGCAAGCAAGCAAGTGATGGCAGTAGCCCTCTCTCTGTTCCTGAGAGTCTATGCAAGCTACCTGCTCTTAGGGAACACTAAGAGGACTGATTTAGTACCATGCTCCCTGAATCCCGGCACCACACACTCTAGATCCAGCCACCTCTGAAAATCCCCACCTATGGCTGCATTTGGTTTGGGGCACATCTAGACATGAGCCATAAGGAGCCCCATTTTGAAAGTGAATTCCAGGTCTCTCATTTCAGTCTGTCATCTCCAGCTGAAGTTGCTGAGGCTGTAACTTCAGAGGCCCTAAGATAACCATTATGCTTTCTTAGAAGAGAAGTGACTTGACAAATACAGGAAACTGTAAAAACTAGTGTGGAGAAATACACAAGTCATAGCTGCCATATTGATACCTGCATGTTAGGCTCAGCAATGTTTCCATATGCCTTGTGATGATTGTGGCTATGTTATTTGAAGTGCTTGAGAAATGTAAGAGATCCCACATATTCCACTGCATTTATTTTAAAATTTATTTATTATCACATTGCTTTACTCAGTACACACTGACAAAAAACAGATTAATTCCATGCCTTAATAGAGCATTAAGGCATTTTTTGGTACTGTAACATGAACCTAGGGTACACAGGGCTATATCCCCAGTCCTTTAGTATTTTGTTTTTTATTTATTTTGGCGGCACCAGGGATTGAACTCGGGTCCTTGTGCTTGCAAGGTAGGTGCAGTACCACTTGAGCTAAATCCCCAGCCCTTTTTTTTTTTTTTTTTGAAACAGGGTCTTGCTTTGTAGTTCAGGCTGGCCCTCAGCTCACTATGCAGCCCAGGCAAACCTGGAACTCAGCAATCCTCCTGCCTCTGCCTCCCGAATGCTGGGATTACAGGCGTGAGCCACCACGCCTGGCACTGTGGTATGTGGTATTGATGGCTGGTGGGTGTGAGTCACCACACCCAGCATTGTATGTGGTTACTGGGGATCGAACTCAAGGCCTTGCGCTTGTGAGGCAGGTGCTGGAACCACTGAGCTAAATCTCCAGCCCCCAATATTTTGTTTTTTAAATTTGACTCTGAGTCTGCTAATGGAGCTTAAATTCTACTGGGAAGGGTGATAGTAGCCACAGAAAACATGTACACAAATGCATGACCGATTTCTTCTTCTTCTTCTCCTTCTCCTCTTCCTTCTTTTTCTTCTTCTTTTTGGTGATGGGGATGAGTAGAGACCCTCCTCTGTGCTGAGTCATATCCCAGAACACTAACATTACTTCTTTTTCTTATTTTTTTTTTTTTTTGCTTTTTGGAGACAGGGTCTTGCTTTGTAGTTCAGGCTGGCCCTGAGCTCACTATGGTGCCCAGGCAAGCTGCCGCGAACTCAGCAATCCTTCCGTCTCTGCCTCCCAAGTGCTGGGATTACAGGCGTGAGCCACCACGCCCAGCATTATATGTGGTAACCGGGGATCGAACTCAGGTCCTTATGCTTGCGAGGCAGGCGCCGGAACCACTGAGCTAACCCTCCGGCCCTCTTTCTTTTTTCTTTTTGAGACAGGGCCTTCCTTGCTTTGTAGTTCAGGCCGGCCCTGAGCTCACTATGCAGCCCAGGCAAGTCTCAAACTCAGCAATCCTCCTGTCTCTGCCTCCCGAGTTCTGGGGTTACAGGCGTGAGCCACCACACCCGGCTTTGTGATGTGTGGTACTGATTGCTGGTGGGCATGAGTCACCACACCTGATATTGTTGTATGTGGTTATAGGGGATCAAACTCAGGACCTTGTGCTTCCTAGGGAGGAACTGGAACCACTGAGCTACCCTTCCTACTTAGTTGCTTGGGTACAGACAGACAAAGGAAGCCAAATGTTAGGGTATGACAAGTTTGATCAATGTATAATTTGTGTCTTTCATTAAAAAATATTTGTGAGAGCTGGACGTGGTGGCTCACACCTGTAATCCCAGCACCCGGGAGGCAGAGATAGGAAGATTGCTGAGTTCGAGGCTTGCCTGGGCTACATAGTGAGCTCAGAGCCAGTTTGAACTACAAAGCAAGACTCTGTCTCAAAAAAATAAATTAAAGCCATGCGTGGTGGCTCACACCTATAATCCCAGCACTCGGGAGGCAGAGACAGGAGGACTGCTGAGTTCAAGGCTTGCCTGGGCTACATAGTAAGCTCAGAGCCAGTCTAAACTACAAAGCGAGACCCTGTCTCAATAAATAAATAAATAAATAAATAAATAAATAAATAAATAAATACATAAATACATAAATACATAAATACATAAATAAATAAATAAAATATTTGTGAGAGGGCCGGAGATTTAGCTCAGTGGTTCCGGCGCCTGCCTTGCAAGCACAAGGTCCTGAGTTCGATCTGCGGTAACCACATACAATGCTGGACGTAGTGATTCACACCCACCAGCAATCAATACCACATACCACAGTGCCGGTGTGGTGGCTCACGCCTGTAATCCTAGCACTCGGGAGGCAGAGACAGGAGGATTGCTGAGTTTGAGGCTGGTCTGGGCTACATAGTGAGCTCAGGGCCAGCCTGAACTACAAAGTGAGACCCTGTCTCAAAAAAAAAAAAAAAAATTGTGAGAATGTGATTTAGACTGAAACTGAATGTTTTAAAACTTTGGGTTCATTAAATCATTACAGTCTTCTTGGGTTTGTAAGTTAGTGTTCAAGCATTTACAATTCTGTTTGTTGAATTTATAAATCAGTCCTGTCAGAGGTTTGCTGCACTTGAAAGACTCAGATTTGTAATTGTAGTCAAAAATGCTAAAGCTGAAAGATATTAATCAAGTTTGTACATGACATTAAATATTTAGGAGAATTTTCTATTTTAAATTTACAAGCTAACTCAGCAAGAACAAATTAAAATTAGTCATTAAAGTTAGACAAGATATACTAGGTTTACAAATACAGTCATATGATCTGTGAGTTATATTAAAGGTCTAGGAAAGCTGGGTTTCAGATTTATAATTTTTTTTTTTTTTGAGATAGGGTCTCGCTATCAGGACCTTGCGCTTGCGAGGCAGGAGCCGGAACCACTGAGCTAAATCTCTGCCCCCCAGATTTATAATTTTAATAAACTGAGCATTAGTTAAATTACAAACAACTAAGTATATTTGCATATTCACTAAGGTTCAAAGTAAAGTGCAAAAAAATGAAACTGCTGATTGTGAAACACCCTTTTAGGCCAGATTCATACTTATAGTTTTCAAGCACTGGCATTTACTTTCATCATCTTCCCACATTTCACCAAAATGGCAGAAAAAAATTTACATATAAATTCACAATTACCAAAAAGCAAGAAAGAAAACTGTCAGTGGATCAGATTGTGCAGAGTTGGGTGTGGCAGACAATGCCCATAATCTCAACTGCTGGGGAAGCTGAGGCAGAAGTCATCTTCAAGGCCATCCTAGATTCCTGTCTGAAAATAAGTAAAAAGGGTGGGGTGGGGGCTCTTGCTCAGTGGTGGTGCAATCCTGGGTTTGATTCCCCCACCAAAGAGGGGAGGAAGGAGGGAGGAAAGGAGGGAGAGAAGGGGGGAGGGACATATTGATTTGACAGAACATAGAAGGGTTGAGTCAACTGCAAAATCAGGGTAGGGAAATTTGATGCTAAGCACCCCTGAGGGAAAATGGTTTTTTACAAAGAGGCCTCTGGGAGCTTCAAGAAGAAGAGTAAACAAATGAAAGAGCCAGAGAGGTCTCCCCGGGCGGTCATTAAGCTAATTAAATTACAGGGCAGCCCTGGGCCTGGCTGGGACAGGCCCTGCACCTCTGCTGCAAAGGCCAGGAAAAGACCCCAGAGCTGCTTTTGAACAAGGGAATGATACCCCTGATTTCTTCGGGGGGGGGGTTCTGAATTTGAAAGTTGGCTGAGATTGGGAGGCAGAGCCTTGCTCATGGGTCTGTGAATTAAGGGGTGGGGGAAAGGTTGAGAAAGCCGCCTCTGGGGAGGAAGCCAGCACACTGTGGGAATGTGCGGTACCAGAGTACGTGGAGTCCACTCTAGGACAGGCCACCGACTGCGGGCACATTTACTGGGGTCTCTGGGGTCCCTGACACTGCTCCCGAAAGGGACAGGGGTTCTTACAAGTTCTAGAGGAGGAAGTTACAGATACAGGGGAAATGGTATAGAAACCAAATGAAACAACTAATAAAACTTATGCTGTATGTGAGTATATATTGTGGGAAAAAAATCTGAGGTAAAAAAAATCTCACCAAATTTTGACATCAGAGTTAGGGCAAGAAAAGGCTTGAAAGTATATGATGGGAGCCAGGGATTTAGCTCAGTGGTTCTGGTGTCTCCCTGACAAGCACAAGGTCCTGAGTTTGATCCTTGGTACCACTTTGCATAATGCTGGGCTTGCTGGCTCATGCTTGTAATCCTGGCACTTGGAAGGCAGAGGCAGGAGGACTGCTGTGAGTTCAAGGCTTGCCTGGGCTACATAGTGAGCTCAGGCCCAGCTTGAACTACAGAGTGAGATCCCGTCAAAAGAAAGAGAGAGAGAGAGAGAGAGAAAGAGAGAGAGAGAAGAAAGGAAGAAAGATAAAGGAAAGGAAAGGAAAGGAAAGGAAAGGAAGGAAGGAAGGAAGGAAGGAAGGAAGGAAGGAAGGAAGGAAGGAAGGAAGGAAGAAAAGAGGAAAGGAAGAGGGAAGATGATGGAAGTAGACCCCTTACATGATGGCAGGAAAGTGCAAAGGAAGGGAATGGAGGGACAGATATGATCAAAATAGGCTACATGAATGTATGGAAACTCCACACTGACTACCAGAATTTTGTAACATTAATAGACACTAATAAAAATATAAAAGATAGGGCCAGAGATTTAGCTCTGTGGTTCCAGCACCTGCCTAGCAAATGCAAGGTCCCTGCTTCAATCCCCAGTAACCACATATAACAATACTGGGGATGGTGACTCATGCCCACCAGCAATCTGGACCACACACCACAGTGCCAGATGTGGTGCCTCATGCCTGTAATCCCAGCACTCAGGAGGCAGAGGCAGGAGGATTGCTGAGTTCAAGGCTTGCCTGGGCTACACAGTGAGTGAAGGGCCAGCCTGAACTACAAAGCAAGACCCTATTTCAAAAATAATAAATAAAATTTTTAAAAATCCGACTTCAGAAATGAAAGAAATGCAGGCAGAAAATATTATGGCCCAGCACAGTGGTACACACCTATAATTCCAGCTATTTGGGAGGCTGAGGCAGCAGGATAGCAAATTCAAGGCACACCCTGTGAAACTTAGCAAGACCCCCATCTCAGAACGAAAACAGAAGGAAACAAAAATCATAAAAAGAAGTGATAGAATGCCTGCTTAGTATGTACCATGCACTGGGTTGAATCCCAAGTACTTCCAAAAAGAAAAAAAGATATTACATCTTGAATCATTTCAGGTGACACTACTGAGACAGAATAAATCTACATACAGCTAAGAAAATGTTAGGAATTTACGATAAATTGGCGTGAGTGGTAGGCAGCTGCTGGGTGGTGGCAATATTTCTTTTCTCAACATAAAAATGCTAAGTTTTGTTTCTTTTATGTTCTTTTGTTTCCCGTGTGTTGTATTTCTGGACATACAGTATTTTATTGTAAAACATATGAAAGAACAAACGAAAGACAAGAATGAACACTAGATTGTGATTCTGAGATCTAGGGCGGGTTTTAATAATACAGACTCCAGGGCAGATCCCAGGCCAAGTACATGAGCATGTCGGGTGGGGTCTGCGACGCTTGAGAGTGGAAGATGAAGTGGAAAAGAGGAAACAGCCTCCCCAGTAACTGTTACAGGGCTGGATCCCCCACTAGAGAGATTCCGTTGAGACCCCCCGGGCCCGAGCGTCCTCACTGCTCAGTTCTCTGGGCTCTGTTCTTAAACTCCCTTGAGCCTGTCCTAGGAGGCTCAGCAGAAGTTTCATAGCGTCTCCTTTTGGGTTCTGTTTTTCTCCCAGTACTGAGAATTGAACTGAAGACCTTGCACTTGTCAGGCATCACATTTCCCTTTTTCCTACTGTAATCATGAGCTCACCTCTAAGATAATCACTGTGGCCAGGAATCTCTGATGGGCCAGGGATAAGTCCCAAGAACACCCCTTCCCCCCACACGTGCGGTCGAGTCACTTAGGCCAGAACCACTTGAGGAGACAGCATTGGGAGGACATCTCACATGAGACAGAGCCTGAACAGAAGCCAGGCAGCCAACACAACCGCCAACGTGGACAAACCAAAGAAAAGCCAAGACAAAGCAGAACACTACAAAAACGAAACTCTCATAATAGAAACATAGTCATCATCCATGGGAGAACCATCCAGGAGTTCCTTGGATACAAAAATCTGGGGCTGTTTAATTCTCACATAGAAAATACCATAATATTTGCATATAACCCCCACACACCCTTCTGTATACTTTAGTTCATCTCTAGATTAGTTGTCATACCTAACACGATGTAAGTGCTATGTGAATCATTTTAATGTCAGCGGAGTACTACTGGGGACTACCTTTGTCCTGAGCTACAACCCCAGCTCTTTTTATTTATTTTCAAACAAGCTCTTGCCAGGTCACTAGATTATCCAGGCTGAGCTTGAACTTGGAATCCTCCTGCCTCAGCCTCCCAGAGGGCTGGGTTCACAGATATATGCCACTATACTCAGCCTACAACTATTGTTTAGATAATAACGACAGGGAAAAAGCCTGTGCATGTTCGGTGTGGAGGCGATTCTTTTCAATCTGGTTGGTTGGCCCTGTGGGTATGGAACACACGGATGAGATGACTATACAGATTTAGGGGGTTAAGAGATGAAGCCTGCCTCCAAAGCAACCTTTCCCTACCGGCTGTGCTGCGGTGGCTTTGCTTGTGGTTGGGAAAGCCATCCACCCGGGCCCAGGCATTTCTGTAGAACTCAGGTCTCCCCTCCACCGGGCAGGCACATTGGCCTTCTGGACACATGTGCCGCCTACCCAGATGCAGTTCAAAGCAATCCCATCCCAAACTCACCTGATCACCAACAGAGTCTACCTGGAGGCATCTTCAAGTTTTCTCCTTCATGCTGAACTTTCCCTACACATTTCGTTTAATGCCTACACTTCCTCTTGAGTTCGTTCCTGAGTTACCGGTGTTTGGTGGCCTTGACAGATGGGTTCATATGTTTGGATGCAGTGAGGACCCAGAAAAGAAAATAGAGGTTTTCATGAAAAATTCACTGTTCACTGGCAGCTACATCGGAAAACACGCTTCATTCAAAAGCTGAAAGATTAGTTTTGGACTTGGCAGGAAGTGAATTGCAAATGAATTTCTAACGTTTTTGTTTGGGTTCAGCCCTGGTAAGAATTTCTGTGTTTTCTCTCATTGTGTAGATTTTTAAATGTGCCCAGTAATATGCCAAATAATGAGTTCTTCTTTTCACTGAAGAATGAAGAAAATCAAGCGCTGGGAAGAGAGGCTGCCAAAGGGACCTCCTGTGTCACAGGCCGGTTCTGAGGGCACCAGACAAGCTTTTGAGTTGGGTTGGAGATGACGAGTCCAAACATCTCAGCGGCTGAGCACAGTGCACGGTGCATGGACAGGTGACTTGTGTTACAGCAGTAACATTCACAGGTCCGACCACAGCCCTGAGCTTTCTAATCTTTTATAGCTTTATCGGTGTTAAAAAAGAAATCACGACACTGTCTTCCTTTCCATTACTTGTTAGGATTACTTTCGCGTTGGACAGCTGGCACCGATTAGCGTGAAGAAACAGCTCAAAAACATACAACCCATTTCTTCCTAAAACCCAGAAAAAAATATGACCAAGGTTTGATTACACTAGCAATTTTCATTACTTTGCCACTCAAGCCCAGAATGCATAGTATTGAAAGGCAAGAATCCTTAGCTAGTACGGAGGTGCACAATTCAGCGTCCAGATGAAACTTCCTGAGAGGTCAAAAGAGTCGGCAGGAGCGGCGGGTTCTCCGCCCCCATTCTCCCTCGGAGCTGCCCTTGTGACTTGCTGTGTCAGCTGAGATGCCAGTAAAGGGGCACAGATGAGACCTGGAAAGGGCTTGAACCCTTGGACGCGCTCGCACTGGCTCCTCTGCCTCTGCCCCAGGCACAGGCTTGGGCTGACCTGCAGGAGGACAGACCTGGGGCCGGACTATCCCTCCCCTCGCTGTCCCAGCCCACTCTTTCTCAACAACCAGCTGTGGCCCAGACATGTGAAAGAGTCCAGCCTGGAGCAGCTGTGCTGTGATGCACAGCCAGGGCTGGCTTCAGAGCTATGTGACTCTGGAGACGCCACAGGCCCCTCCTAGGCTAAGAAAGTCCCATCCTTGGTTAAGCGTTCTGTGGCTGCCATCTCGAATTCTTCACACTGAAGATCTCATTTTCCCTTTGCACTGGGCTCCGAAAGTACACAACAGGTTCTGCTGGCGTCAGACACCAGAGTAAGCCTGGCTGAGACTCAAGGAACCACTTGGCCAACCTTCAGCCTCTCCGGGCAAATGCAGTCTTATTGCTTAAGAGACTAGGTTTTGTGGTGGCTTTGCAACATTGTAGCAAGAAGCTCCTACATAAGCCACACCCCCGGCCTTTTTTTAATCTTTATTTTGAGATAGGGTCTCACCAAGTTTCCCAAGGCTGAGCTCCGACTTTTGATCCTCCTGCCTCAGCCTCCCAGAATGCCGGAATTAAAAGGCGTGCAGCACCATGCCTGACTCTCTCAGTGTTTTGTTTGTCCTAAATTTAATGCTGGCTTTGTAAGTATGTTGACAATAGCCTGATCTATGACTGACTTTGCTATTGTTTTGGCCTTTTCACAAAATAAAATCAAACAATGTCAGAGTGGGAAATCTTATTTTGCACATGGCTTAAGTGTCATTCGACTTGGGTAACAGCACAAGGTCTGGCAACAGTGGGAGTGGAGTTTGTGATGGAGACACACTGTAGACTGAGGGGTGCACATCTCCACTAACAGACACTCACGGCCACACTTCCTGCTACACTGTCCTCTTCCGCGACTTGGGAAAAATTGTGATCACAGATGCTCGGGCCCCACCGGACCCCAAGACATGCTCACTCATTAGGCTTCTGAGTCTTGCGGTTGGCACTACTATTTTTAATCACTGCTTTTACACTTCAGTGAACCATTTTTTACTCATCCATCTACTTTCTTTAATCAGAGGCTGAATGTTAACATGATAGTAACAGAAAAGCAAGCTTTCTGCACATTGTAGAAACAATAATATGCAAATGACATGGGTAAGAAACGATGGAATGTGACAGAAAAATATGGTGAAGGTTTTTATTTTAATGTAATACAGGTGGATATTAATAAAAACTATAAGAGCATTTTTCTACCTCTATGAAAAATGAAACAGAATTTCCTAACAAAATGCTAGCAGATAACAGTGGTTCATAGACTGTGTACCATGATCCTGAAAGGTAGCCAAAATGTTACTCAGAATACAAGTCATAGACAAAAAAATGACTCTCTTGGTAGCACAAAATTTTCTTTTTGGTGAACTAAGAGAAACGAATAAGATAGCGGAAACAAATTAGCATATATATTAAAATATTTCTGAAACAATGGAATAGATGATTTGGGAATTATTTTAATTTCTCCCTGTCCTCTCTTTCCCTGTCTCTCTCTATTTCTCTCGTGTTCACTGTACTTTGGATTACACTTTGTAAGGGCTGGGGATTTAGTTCAGTGGCACTGCACCTGCCTTGATCCCTGGTACTGAAAACAAAACAACAACAAAAACCCCAAACACTGACCCCTTGTAAAGACACAGAAGGAGGCTTCCAGAACCATTTCAGAGAAAGGCTCAGTGGGATGAGCATGCTGGGAGTTATTTCGAGGGGGATTAGTGGTGGCAGGTCCTTACTGGAGTGAATGTAAACATTCCCAGTGTGTTGTGTACCTCACACGTCCTGGGACTGAATCTTAATGATGGGCTGTTAAAGGGACTAAATGCCTTAACCCCCACCCTGCCCCCACACTCTTGAATTGTTATTACAAACATAACAGGATTTGGGAACGTGTCTGTCACTTCAAAACTTGTAAAATTCTTCCACACATAGTGTTTTCTATCCTCTGACTTACTTGAAAACTACTTTGCAGACACGCTGATTACATTTTAGAAATGCTGACCTTAAAGCAAGAGCCCAGACGCTCAATGTGGGATGGAAGGCGACCTGACACTGTGTCCCTTCCTGGTGCATGCCTGCCTTCTGAGTGTCACCGTAGGGGCAGGCAGCACCCGTTTCAGGTGGGTTCTCTCATTTCAAAGTCACAGCGACCCTCAGGGGCAGCGCGAGGAGCTCACTTTTGCACAGGAAAGCTGAGGTGATGCCAGCCTTTCTAACTCTGTTCATCTCTCACCTTTCTTTTTTCTGTCAGTACTGCAGATGGAACCGAGAGTCTGTCTCCAAGCAACGCTTCTAGCGCCCATTCTGTTAATTTTTAATTGGACTTTGAGGTAGAGTCCCGTGAGGACGGCCCCCTGAACTCGTCTGACTCTGCTTGCAGGGCACCACGTGGTCCTGAGGCTGTGGCCAGACAGATGTCCCTGGCAGGGACAGACTGGGAGTGCGGCACATACAGCCACTTGCCAAGGCCCTTTGCATCCTATCCTGGCTTCTTATAAAGCCAGCAGCGACTCTGGTCGTACCACATCAGGCATGTCACCCGCTGCTCTGACAGCAAGGCCTCAGCTCCGTGCTTACCGCCTGGCCTTGTCTGAGTCTCCACACTGTCAGCCCTCCACCGAGAGGTGAATGTTTCTTTATGGCCCTCAGCTTTCGCTAAATGGTCCAGGCTTGATGGTACACTTGTCATCCTCCTGCCTCAGCCTCCCAGGTAGCTGCAATTATAGATGTATGCCCCTACCTGGCTCCTAATGCAGGTGTTAGTTGGATTCCATCCTGCTGCTGCCACCTCCCAGTCCTGGGCACTCTTGCCCATACTCCCTGGGTAAACCAGCACACAGCACAGTCTGCTATGCCCTACTAACTTGTGTCTGTGCCCGGCTTGGCCCCTTCCATCTGAATATTGTCTGCATTTCTCCCCTGTTATCCTGACAACTCCCATTCACCTTTCACCACTCAAAAAAATTAAATTAAAAAAAAAAAACTCTGGAAGCTAAGGCAGGAGGATCACAGTGAATTTGAGGCTAGCCTGACTACAGTTGAGCAAAGGCCCTGGGATCAACCTGGGATCAAATAAAGTTGAATGACTTCAGTTGCCATAACTGTGTGATGCCACTATAATTGCAATTCCCATCCTACCAGTGGGATTTTTTTTTAACAGTGTCTTGCTAGGATGGGGAGTTAGCTCAGTGGTTCTGGCATCTGTCTGCTAAGTACAAGGTCCTGAGTTTGATTCCTGGTATGACATATCACAGTGCCAAGCATGGTGACTCACGCCCACCAGCGATCAGTACCACACACCTCAATGCTGGGGGTGGTGGCTCACACCTGTAATCCCAGCACTTGGGAGGCAGAGGCAGGAGGATTGCTGAGTTCAAGGCTTGTCTGAGCTACATAGTGAGCTCAGGGGCAGCCTGAACTACAAAGTGAGACCCTGTCTCAAAAACTAAAATAAAATAGAATATTGTTTTGTTAAGTTGCTAAATGGACCACACTAGCCCTGAATTTGTGATCCTCCTGCCCCAGACTTCCAAAACACTAGGGTGACAGGAGTGTGGCATCACCCTTCAACACTGATTCAAGAACTCATGACTGACAGCCTTCTGGAAAGGAAATCTGGTTAGGAGACGGCACGTAGAGGCTGGTGAACCATCTAACCTGCAAAGTGCTCATTGCTGCACGCTTTCTGTAATCATGCTTCACAGAGTCATGCTTTCAAACATCTTCAGCAATCTCGAGAACTGTCCAGAGAACAGGGCTTCATTCCTTGCAGACACAGCTGGAGATCAGAGCACCGGCCGCTTGGCCTGATGAAGAGCACTGACTCAAGAGCCAGGCGCCTAGAGTTCTAATCCCAGGTCCGTCACTACTCAGTGTGTGACTCTAGGGAGTTTTTGGGGTCCCCTGCTTCCATTCCTTCACTGGCCAGTGGGCATATTAAATGCATTTTAGAAAAATATTCTCAGTCTGTGGCTGGCTAAACCTGAAGATGTGGAAGCCGTAGATACAGAGTCCTAATTGCATTAAAAAAAAAACAAAGAAAGAAACATATTCCTTGATCACACTGGTGGGTAAAATGATTAAACCATCTCTTCTTTCCTTGTCTTGCTTCCATTTGCCCTGAACAATCTTCTTCTTCCTGTGTGTTTCTGTGAATGAAACGATTGGCGCAAATAACCAGGCTCTACAGAAATGTGTATTTCTCATTTCAATCAGTCAATGACAGTGCAGTTTAGACGACAGTGTCTAGTGACTGGAGTAAATGTGCACTTACCCTGGTGCCTTTTCGGGGCCCTGATGGTCGATTTCTAAGCATCCAAAGCTGAGAACCAGCCCTCACCCACAGCCAGTTCACAGGTGGAGCAGATTTCCAGGGTCGATTGTTGAGCTGCTTTTATGTGCAACTTCATCTTTTGCTGAATTTAGTCTCTCTCCAGATTAATATGGGAGCACAATAAAACTCCCAGCCTTTTGATTTTTTCTAAATGTTTACTTCGAGGTTTAATAGGATGAAAGGCAATCTGCCAAGATCTTAAGTACTCAGCACCAGGATGAGTTACAAAGGTAAGAACCTGCATGGTGATGCTCACGTGAAGATCAAGATGTCACCAGTGCCTAGGAGCCGTCTTCTGGTCCCTCCTAGTCAGCAACTCCAAAAGCAGGCACTCTTCCAAAGTCAGTGATGTTAGATGTCTTTTCTTATTCTAGAATATCATATAAGACCCCACAGAAAATGTGCCATGGTCTCCTCGGTCTGACTTCTTTCTTTTAACATTATGTCTATGCTGCTGCAGGTGAGCAGGCTTTTTCACTGCTGTGCAGTATTCCCTCGATGCTTTCTATGTCTTTAAAACCTCTAAAACGTTCCTTCAAAAACCAGTGTGACGGTGTAGGAGACATGCCGTGTATGCCCTGAAGTGAGCACCTCCCCTCTGCTGTCATGTTTCTGACTTGGAGCCACTAACTTTGATCTCAAAACTATTAGCCACAATAAACCTTTTCTCCTTTAGGTTGTTTTTGTCAAGTATTTTGTCATTGCAACAAAAAGATGACCGGCACAAAGGTGATACGCAGTTGCAAATCCCTCCCGGTTAACTTCCCATTGAAAAGTGATGGAAAAGCTGACCGAGACATTACATATGTCTGTTTGGAAGCACCAGAGAGGCGGTAAAGCAGCAAGAAATAGCAGAGTCAGGGTCAGAAACACAAAGAAATTCCACAGCAATAAGCTTCACGGGCAGAGATTTCCCTCTGAGGAAGGATGTGGCAAAAGAGATCTTCAGTTAGGCTTCAAAAGTCTGTGGGAGGGTGGATCTGGCTTCTGTGTACACAGTGTGCCACTTTATACAAAGGCCTTCCATAGCCATGGACTTTGGTAGCCTAGCAGGGGTCTGGCACAGACACTGAGGGACAACTCTAAGTATATGACAAGCTTACACAAGAATTCCTCTAGGAGTGAAATGAGTAGGACACCCCTCTCAGGAACAGAAGCCCCCCTTTGGACCCTCTGTCGCTCCTGGATGAAGACAGGGGTTTTCCACCTGTGATCTTGGCTGTAACTCAGGAACCAGCACTTGGGTGAGGAAAGATTACAGTTGTAACCCACATAACCACTAATAAAAATGTTGTTGTTGTTGTTTTTTTGGTGGTACTGGGGCTAGAACTCAGACCCCTATTTGCTTCCAAGGTAGGTGCAGTACCACTTGAGCTAAATCCCCAGCAAAATGATCATTCTTAAATTCTGAAAGAGGGCAACAAGTCAGAGCCATGTCAGGAGCACTGTAGCTTATCATCAGTAGAAATCAGGAATATTTTCATATCATAGTACAGTTATTACATTATTTTCACAGATTCATGACTTCATTGGTTTTTAGTCTGTTACTAAATTTTGTGATTTAATGCATGCATAAGAAAGCACCTAAGCTGTACCTGTATATTACTAATTTGTCCTAAAAATATGTTTATGACTATTATCTCGTAAAATTTTATTTAATTTCATGTACTGTATGTATCTCTAAGTAGATACTGTGTACTAAGAAAAATAGATACTAGTATCTATAAATAGACACTAGATATTGTATACTAAGAAGGAATCAGAGTACCTGAGGAGTCCCTGGCATAACAATGTTTACAATTATAGTTAAAGATTTTAGCACATTTGTTTGTTTCACTGGGAAAATCCAGAAAAGAAAAATTCAAGGATATAGAAGACTCACATAATATGATTTACAAACTTGTCCCAACAAATCAAAAGCCCTGTGCTCAAAAACTGCAGTCTTTTCAAGTATGCATGGGAAGTCTGCCCAAAATGGCCACACACCAGGCCAAAAGAATATCTCAGCAAATATCAAAAATGAAATCAGAGTGTTTTCTGACTGTCATCAAATTAATCTGTAAATCAGTAAGAAAAAGAGAAGTATTTACCCCCATATACTGGTAGTTAAGCAATATATTTTAGTTAAACTTTTCTTAAGGGAAATCACAAAATACTCTAAACTGAATTATAATGAAAACACTGCATGCCAAACTATGGGACCAAGTTAAAGTTATGCTTAAAAGAACTTCATAGCTGTAAGTATGCATATTAGAAAAGAAGGCTGAAAAAAATCAACGGTTTAATCTCCATATCAAGAATTTTTTTTTTTTTTTGAGACAGGGTCTCGCTTTGTAGTTCGGGCTGGCTCTGGGCTCACTATGTAGCCTAGGCAAGCTTCGAACTCAGCAATCCTCCTGCCTCTGCCTCCTGAGTGCTGGGATTACAGGCGTGAGCCACCACGCCCGGCACTGTGGTATGTGGTATTGATTGCTGGTGGGCATGAGTCTCCACGCCCAGCACTGTATGTGGTTTCCGGGGATCGAACTCAGGACCTTGCGCTTATGAGGCAGGCGCCGGAACCACTGAGCTAACCCTCCGGCCCTCCATATCAAGAATTTAAAAAATATAATAGTAAATTAAATTCAAATTAGAAGCCAAATAATAAATCTAAGCAACTAATAATACAGAAAGCATATAATAAAGAAGGTTAACAAATCTAAGAACTGATTCATTTAAAACATTTAGGAAAAATGGATAAATCCCTGGTAGAAACTGATCAAAGAAATAAATATGATAGATAAGAGGGTTAGCACTACAAAACCCACAGAAACAGAAAAATAATAAAATATTATGAGTAACTTCATGAAAATAAATTTGAGAATGTACATGTAATGGGTAAATATTTAGTAAGCACAAATTCTCAAAAGTTATACATATAAAACAAGGAGAAAATTTATTAAAGGTATAAATGCAAGGACCAAGGATTTAGCTCAGTGGTTCCAGCATGTGCCTTGTAAACGCAAGGTCCCTAGTTCATTCTCCACTAACTACATACCACAATGCAAGGTGTGGTAACCCACACCCACCAGCAATCAATACCACACGGCACAATGCCAGGCGTGGTGGCTCACGCCTGTAATCCCAGCATTCAGGAGGCAGAGGCAGGAGGACTGCTGAATTTGAGGCTTACCTGGGCTACATACTGAGCTCAGAGCCAGCCTGAACTGAGAGGATAAATAAATAAATAAGTAAATAAAAATAAAAGAAAGTCTGAGAATGTAGCTAATGGTGAAGTCTTTGGTGAAACAGAGAGAGACAGAGAGAGAGAGAGAGAGAGAGAGAGAGAGAGAGAGAGAGAGAGAGAGAGAGAGAGAGACAGAGAGAGAGAGGCTGGAGGAGCCCTGGTCTTCTAGAGGTAGTTAATAAAAAAATTATATATGAAATTATATCATGTCAAAGATTTCATTCAAAGTAAGCCAGGAGGGAAGGAGAGATGATGCCCTAGAATGGAGACATGAGTTGACAATTATCAGAGCTAATAACAATATACTAAGCCTCCCTACAACACTCTGTATTTATATAGGTTTGAAATTTTGCAGAGTAAAAAAAATAACCAGAAACAGGAGGCAGGGTGGGGGAGGGGAAGAACTCTGGCAAAACCAACACCACCTGTTTCAAAAGGGTCAAAATCTAAAGACGTGAATGAGTTACATTTCCAGGCACATATCGTCTCACCTTGTCCAGGAGAGCACTGTGCTCCCCCCACACAAGACGACCCATGCCTGTGCTTCTCGGACTACAGCACAAGAGTGCACCTGTTGCCCAGTGATTCAGTTCAGTGGGCAGGGTGGGGCCTGAGGCTGCATTTCTAGAAAGTGCTGGGCAGATGCTGCTGCGGAGCTGTCCAGGAGCGAGCACAGCCATCCACCCGGTCCTTGCCTCTCCCCCTGCACCCCACACATGCTCATTTCCATCACTCCCTCTGGGTTCTACTCCCTTCTAGTCCTGTTTGAGCCATAACCTTGAACCTTGCTCTTTCCACTCTGAGGAAATCTGACACAGTGCCAGTCCAATCTGACAGTAGCCTGTCGTCTCTGGACACGAACCCTGGCACTCGCATGTGTGGGAGAAAAGTACATGGTTGTGAGGAAAGCTCACGTTCCTGGTAAGTGCTCTGGCTTGTGCAGCGGCCCACACTTAGCAGGTCCGTTTCCCTCTTTAAGTGACCCTGTCATTCAATGTCTCCGCAACGTGTCACTCCCCTGACCACCTCCTCCGACCCCTGGAAGGCACCTGACTCTGGGCTTTCGAGATCACACCCAGTTCCTTCACAAGTGTCTCCCTTTTCTAATCTCTAAATGTTGGAGCAGCCCAGGTTCCAGCTTGGCTCCTGTCTTATCTCTTTACTCTCTCTTTCTCAGTAATGTCCACTGATCTTCCAAACGTATGGGTCAGGTGGAAGCCTCTTTGAACACACAGCGCTCCACTGTCTGTTCACAGAGGAGTCAAATATGGTGAGCTAAATGTGGAAGCCTTGATGTCTTCATTCTTTTTTTGAGACCAGGCCCTGCTGTGCAGTTCAAACTGGGTTTGAACTCATTATGGGTTCATTATGGAACCCTAGCTGCCTTGGACTCACAGTGGTCCTCCTGCCTCAGCCTCTCGGGTGCTGGCATTATAGGTGGGCACTATCACACCTGGATCTCCCTGCCCTTTTACTGCTAAGTACCCTAATCCGATTCTAGCCTTTCCACCTTAGTAAATGGTATTACCATTTCCTTATCTAACCTCAGCAAGACTTTTCCCAGTCAAACCTTTTCCCTCAAACCTTTTCCAAGTCTCTCCATTTCTTTCCCATGTCTTGGCAATTACACTAAATTAATTGCTTACCATCTATTTCTCAAAAAAGTCACACATTACTCGCCTCAGGGCTTTCTCACATGTCACTGTTTCCTTATCTCGAGCACTTAGGCGCACTGAATTCCACAGGGACCCAACTTCATTTTGAGGTAACAACTCAAAGGTCACCCTGGACTCCAAGACATTCACAAACAATCCCATGAGGAGATGAGAACTTATTGTACCAAACCACCTCCCTCTAGACTCTTCCAATTTGTGTCCAAATCAGGTCCCTGCATGTTCTAAGCAGAAAGTAAAATCCAGCCCCCTGACTAGAGGCAAGTTCATCTCTAAACACAGATGTGCTCCAGGTTCCTACTTGGCCTTAATGTTAGGGGAGACAGACTCCAGCTTATCCTTTGGAATTCATGTAGTAAGCCTGGAAAAAATAGTGTTTTTACTGCTTCCCTCATCAAGAGGCACCTTTCTTCACTGGTGACCACTCACGAGTCTGCGCCAGACCATGCAGTCTGTGGAGGCCAGTGGGACCCACAACACAGGCAGGTTGATGCTTGAAAAGCGCTTGTGTGACGAGTGGTGGCGCATACCTGTGACCTCTTGGGAGGCTGAGACAAGTGGATTACCACAAGTTCCAGGCCAGCCGGTGCTACCTAGTGAGGCCCCATCTCAAAAAACAAGCTCTGGAGGGCTGGAGGGTTAGCTCAGTGGTTCTGGTGCCTGCCTCGCAAGTGTAAGGTCCCTGGTTCGATCCCCGGTAACCACGTACAATATCGGGCATGGTGATTCATGCCCACCAGCAATCAGTACTTCATACTACAATGCCAGACTTGGGAGGGAGAGGCAGGAAGACTGCTGAATTCAAGACTTGCCTGGGCTACATAGTGAGTTTAGGACCAGCCTGAACTACAAAGCAAGACCCTGTCTCAAAAACAAACAAACAAACAAATAGCTAACAAACAGAGGCACTGCTTAAGGGTGTTTTTCACAATGCAAATCCAATTCTGCCGCTTCCCTACTTAAAATACTTCTCTGGGATGAAGTATAAGGCACTGGCAAGGCCGGAATGCTTGATCTGATCACACAGTTCTGCCCACCTGGCCTCACTCACACCCTGCTGGGCCTGCACGAGGTCTTGCTGGCCTTCTGGAATCTCACTTTGCTCCTACGCCCAGGCCACACTATTCTTTCTGTCCAGAAAGTTCTGTCTGACTCCTTGCCTGCTGGGCTCCACTGTCTGAGCCCAGGCTGAACACTGCAGCACCAGTGGGGCCTCGTCTGCCAGTCTGGTCTTCTCAGCAAAGTCTGCCTTCCGTCCTACACTGGACACAGTCTCGCTGCGCAGCACCTTCCTTAGCAGACACCCAGATCTGCGACAATGCACTGTCCCGTGCTGTGATCTGTGTAATATTCACCACTCCTGGTGGAACCGAGCTCTGTGAGCACAGGGTGTTTCTGACGTGCTCCCGCACATCACCCCAATCCTGACAGAGTGCCTGTCACACAGCAGCTGCAGGGTCATTATTTTTGAGGCCAATTTCCATGGGGGTTAAATGTGTAGGTTCTGTAGAAAACAGCCTGGGACTGAAACCCCTGCTTTGTCACTTACTAGCTGAGTGACCTCAATCAAGGGTAATTTATCCGTGCCTCAGGTTTGCCGTCTCTAAAGTGGGTTAAAACAGTGCCCTGTCCTTGAGTTGTCAGGTGGACTGTGCTCTCTAGCTGCCGACTGCTTCTTGCCACACAGCTGTCAGCAGGCCGGCGTGACCGTGAACCAGGAGCTTCCTCTTCCTCGGTCGCTGTGACACACCTTGACGGGCGGTCCACTCTGCTCCGCAGGGCTCGCTCAGCTGGCACCGCAGCTGGCACCGCGGCCGCGCCCTCGGAGCGGGCAGCGAGACACCTCGGTGCGCCTGAGCGCCTCGCAGCGCGGGTTCCGGATTTGGGCCGCTGCTCCGGGCCTGACTTCTCGCCCTGAGAGCCAAACGTCGGGGTCCCAGCGCTGCCTCCGTCCTGTCCTGACCGCCCCGCGCTGAGCTGCAGGCACAGCCCGCGGACAACCCCAGGAGGCAGCCGTGGGGCCTCTGGGGCACCGAGAAGACCCGGGCGCGCGCCAAGGCCGGGACGTGGGCTGCTGCGCGGCCTCAGCGCGCACATTTTCCCGTCACCAGGTGCGGAGCGCCGGCGGCTCCATGTCTAGACAGCACGTAGTGTTTACAGCAGGTAGCAAACGTTAATTCTGCAAAGCCGGGGGAAGGTGGCTCCGGACAAGCAGCGGGGAGAGGAACGGGGTGAGCGGGGAGCGAGGAGGCGGCGCAGGGGACACGCGGCCGGGCCGGGCCGACGGGGCGGGCGGGCGGGCGGCACTTACCGGGCCGGCGATCCGGACGCGGGCGGTCGGTGCCAGCGCGGGGCCTGCGCTCCGTGCCCGCGCTCGCTGGCAGTCGGCGCTGCGAGACGGCGGTTCCCTCCGGTCGGGCACGAGCCCAAGGGCGGGAGAGCCGGACCAGGAGCCTGGAGCCGGAGCGGAGGGGACCTGCCTGTGTTGTTGTATTTAAATTGCTTTCGAGCCCACGTAGCCCTGGCAGTCACATGCCGCCTCCGACCTCGCGGGCGTCACATGATGAGGGCCAGTCACGTGACGCCCCATCCGCCCGGCTTGCCCCCCCACACCCTGCACGCAGGCTGACGGCGGGGTGCGGGGCCCATGGGGATGCGGTGCCGGCGGTGCAGGGGGGCCCCCGTCGGGGCAGGCGGGGCCGGTCCGTGCGCTCTGAGCGCTTGATGAACACCACGCGCCTCTCTCCAAAGCCGGGACTCTCCCAGCCCGGGTTGAATCCATCCGTCTTTGAGAGCAACTCCAGCGTCGTGGCCGCTGCTCCGGAGCGCGTGAGCCCAACCGGCCCGAGGCCTCCTCCTCCTCCTCCGGCCTCCCCGGCTCCTGCCACGCTCGCTTTGGTCGGGTCAGGGGCGTCCCCTGGCTCCTGACCAGGCAGGCGGTCTCACCTGGTGATGGCACTTTGGCAGTTTGTGGAGGTCTCTTGTCCTCTCTGCCCCCTCCCCGTATTGCTGTTTCCCCCTTAATTAGGATACATAAATCGATTTGGCTTAAAAATCTGCTAGACTTGTTCCTCCCGTTGCAGTAACTTCCTTTGAGCAGCTGCGCACCCGCTCGCTCTTTTAGTAACCAATTCTGTGCATAGAGCACCCGTTATATGGGAAGGGTGCTGGTCCCTGAACAAGGTGAAGAGGAGGCAGGAGATGGTTCGGAAACGTAGAAAGAAGACAGGGTGTGTCTCTGAGGTGCAACTTGTCTGTTACAGAGGCGAATTCCAGAGTCTCGGAGCCCCAGATGTGCAGAAATGTACATGCCTGGAACCGTCTCTTTACTCCCACTCTCTGCCTAACCTGAGCAGTACGGGATCCTACTCCAGTTACCTCCACAGAAACTAAGCTGCTTGGGGGATTTCTCTGTGCTTCAAATTTACAGTGAATTACATTAGGGATTTTTCTCTTGTCATCATTCACCAAAGTGCCATAGACAAGTCACGTGGACCTCTCTTCCCTAGGAGATGGCTGTTTCAGCATACGGTGTCCTTGGGAGGAGGAGACTGCTCCGAACCAGAAGTTTCGTTCCCCGCCATCCTGGACAATCAGGACTGAGCAGGGCTCTGTGGTCCTCATGGTGGGCTGCCCGCTCCTACTCAGTGTAACATGCATGTGACATACTACATGTCCCATGGGCTGAGGAGCCATTAGTTCTAGGTGCAGATGAACCAAGGATTTACTGTTCTTCACACCTGGTTCGTGTGACTTTGGAGTCTCCACTTCTGTTGCCCCTTTAGAAAATGGGCAACTCAAGGACAGGGATCTTACCTTGTGCACGTTTGCAATACATATTCCGTGCCTGTAGAAACCCATTATTGGTTCAGCAGCCTCAGGGAGGTCCTGTCCCATGAGCTTGGAGGGGTAAGAGGCACAAGCCTTCTGCTTCTGGGAAGATTTTCCTGCTGGCTGTGAGAAGTCTCTTTCACTTGCTACGTTGTGCTACTGTGCTGCCCTTGTGGGAGTCCGGGTTGCTATAACAGGGAAGTCAAACTCACCAGAGAGGAGCCGAGATTGCAGAGTGGGGGGAGAGGAAAACACTGGAGTCTTTACTGGAGACCAGGTGACAAACTCACCCCGGGACCAATGCTAGAAAAACCAAGCAGCTCCAGGGTTTAGAGCATGTGCCAGATGGAGCTGGGGATTCCTCCATTTCCTCCCAGGCACAAACAGCGCAAGACCCATGGACTTGTATAGAACAAGTCTCACGAAAGTAAAGGAAGCAAATAGAATATTCCCTTTCTGAAACTACAGAGGACCAAATTGTCATAAATTCTGGATAAATATAATCATCATTCTTTGTGCAATCGAGCTCTTAAGAAGGAAAGAAAACAATCTGAAAACCAGAGCACTCAGTACTATCTCCACACTTGGGATTTAGTGCTGGGGTCGGGGGCGGGGGTGACGCACAGCAGCCTTGGGGTGCTGGGTTGTAACTCCAAGCAAATACAGGAGCTGGTCTTGTACCTGGAGAACTGAAAATTCTGCATCCACATAAGGCCCTCGGAGTCCTGTGAAAGTTAATTTTATGTATGAAGTTGGCTAGCCATGCACCGCTTCATTAGATGCTGTTTCAAGGTGTGTCCATAGGAGTGTTCCTGGATGGGTTTGACATTTCTGAACTCTGGGAAATGATAAATATGCTATCAGAAATTTAAAAATAGGAAAATGTTGAAGAAACTTCACAATAAAAACACAGATAAAGGGGGCCAGGGATTTATTTAGTTCAATGGTTCCAGCATCTGCCTTGTAAGTGCAAAGCCCCAAGTCTGATCCCTGGTAATCACTCACAACAATACCGGGTGTGGTGACTCATGCCCACCAGCATTTAGTACCACACACCACAGTGCCAGGCACGGTGGCTGACACCTATTATCCCAGCACTCGGGAGGCAGAGGCAGGAGGATTGCTGAGTTTGAGGCTTGCCTGGGATACATAGTGAGCTCAGGGCCAGCCTGAACTACAAAAAAAAAAAAAAAAAAAAGCATGCACACACACACACACACACACACACGTATGTCCAAACTTTCACTTTTGCTCATGGTAAACTAGTTGTCTATGTAGCCCAATTTCTAGCATTATTGAATTCCAGACTTCTCTGCTTATGTTAGTACCAGTGCATAGTGCTTTGGCGATTCCCTCTCCCCCTGTAGTAGCCATGGAAATGAGTGTGGTTTCACCTTCTTCACAGCAAGACCTGCTGTGACATATTGGGACTGAACCTTACTCCACTGACCAGGAACTACAGCCTATGCTAACTGTTGCTTTTGTACAATTCTTATCATATGAAAAGCCTTGAGGAGAATATTCTTCATTTGCTCTATAATTTGCCTTTGTCTCTTAAGATATGGATGTGCAGGGAAAGTGATCAGTACATAGGTAGTGTCTTTCAAAACACTTTAAGATGTGGAACTAAAGCAGAAAGGCTGCATTTCTGGGTGTCTACATTCCCATCTCTTCTCTGGTTCTAGCACTGACACACTGTACTCTATCTGCAATTTTCCTATTTTTAGGATTAGTTTTAATTTTTAGGGCATAGAAGAGTTTATCAGTTTACATGTCATTACACTTAGATTAAAATATATCTAGACAGTTATCAAAATTTCATTGCGGTGTCAAACTTTCTAAAAAAGCCTATTTTGTTTTGAATCCAAAGTAAGTGCTTTTCACACTTGAATTTTACCTAAAGACTAAAAATGAAAACCTTAACTGACAAATATTCACATTGATAGGTCATGGCAAATTACTAGAGTCATATTTTCGGGTTCAAGCTGATGTTGGCTTTAATGTAAGATTATCAAAAGTAAAGGTGTATAAGGAAATCAGCAATAATTATTTCTACAGCTTACTTTTTTTTGAGACAGGGTCTCGCTTTGTAGTTCAGGCTGGCCCTGAGCCCACTATGTAGCCCAGGCAAGCCGCCGCGAACTCAGCAATCCTCCTGTCTCTGCCTCCCGAGTGCTGGGATTACAGGTGTGAGCCACCACCCCTGGCACTGTGGCACGTGGTGTTGACTGCTGGTGGGCACGAGTCACCACGCCCAGCATTCTATGTGGTTACCGGGATCGAAATCAGGACCTTGCGCTTGCGAGGCAGGCACGGAACCACTGAGCTAAATCTCCGGCCCTCTACAGCTTACTTTTTTTTTTTTTTTTTTTTGCTTTTTGAGACAGGGTCTCGCTTTGTAGTTCAGGCTGGCCCTGAGCTCACTATGGTGCCCAGGCAAGCCAACGCGAACTCAGCAATCCTCCTGTCTCTGCCTCCCGAGTGCTGGGATTACAGGCGTGAGCCACCACGCCCAGCATTGTGGTATGCGGCGTTGATTGTTGGTGGGCGTGTCTCCACGCCCAGCATTATATATGGTTACCGGGATCGAACTCAGGACCTTGTGCTTGCGAGGCAGGTGCTGGAACCACTGAGCTAACCCTCCGGCCCTCTACAGCTTACTTTTTAACATAGTCCTAAAAAATAATCTCAAAGGCTAGTAACAGGAACTCTGGTAAACTGTTAATATAAACTTTTTTTTTGGTGGGATTGGGGATTGAATTCAGGCCCTTGTGCTTCCAAGGTAGGCGTGATATCACTTGAGCTAAATCCCCAGCCCTAAATTTTTTTTTTTTTTGAGACAGGGTCTCGCTTTGTAGTTCAGGCTGGCCCTGAGCTCACTATGTAGCCCAGGCAAGCCTAGAACTCAGCAATCTTCCTGCCTCTGCCTCTGCCTCTGCCTCCCCAAGTATGGCCAAAGGCCATGGGATCAGTGTGTCAGGGGCATCTGCATTCCCATGTTCATTGCTGCACGCCTCACAGTGAGCCAAAAAGGAAATGAACTGTCAGTTAAAATGGATAAAAGAAAATATGGCACATATATAGAATGGAACACTGTTACCCATAAACAGAATGAAATTATGTCATTTGTAACACGGGTGGACCTGGAAATGCTTATGTGATGTGAAATAAGCCAAGCACAGTAAGACAAGTACTGCATGATGCATTCATACATGGAATAAAAAAATTGATCTTGTAGAATGGTGGTTAGGCATGTGTGTGTGCATATGTGTGATTTTGATAAGTGGGTACTAAATTAGTTAGATTGAAGCAAGAGTTCTAGTGTTATTGTACAGTAGGAGAAAAATGTACTATTACATTTCATAAAGCAAGGTTTTGACTTTTTACCATGATTGAATGTTTAACTTGATATAAACATAAGAACATCACTTAGTGTCTCACTGATACGTATTTTACGTATCAGTTAAAATTGAAAGATGTGAATGTAATCCCAGCACTTGGGAAGCAGAGACAGGCAGATTGCTGAGTTCGAGGCTTGCCTGGGCTACATAGTGAGCTCAGGGCCAGCCTGAACTACAAAGTGAGACCCTGTCTCAAAAAAAAAAAAAAATTGAAAGATGTGAAAAAATGTAATGTCAAAAAAAAGTTCATGACATAAAAAGGCAGGATATACAACATGTTTTACACACATGCACACAGAAGTTTTGCGGTTTGCAGACACCTTTGAAGCTAAAATAAATGGGCAGAGTATAAAAGAACTGAGTTTACTCAGGAACCAGAGATTTTGTTATACCCAGCTTTGTACATAAGAACAGCATTTGTTAAAGGAAGTAAAGGCAATGAGAAATGGACAGCACATCCAGAAGACCTGCTCAGATGGAGGCGAATAAACCATTAAATAGAGTTGTGTGTGACATTGCTGGCCTAAACTATCTCGGATTTTAGTGTGATTCATTGGGCATGTGACACTAAAGGACATTCTTAAGCCCCAATCTTAACACTGGAAGGTTCTTGGAACATCCTTGGCAAAACAAAGCACCTGGTTACTGGCAGGATACTTTTATACCTGCAGTAGTGCAAAAATTAATTTCCTCCCTTAAAAAAAAAAAAGACTGGGGCCGGAGGGTTAGCTCAGTGGTTCCGGCACCTGCCTTGCAAGCGCAAGGACCTGAGTTCGATCCCCGGTAACCACATATAATGCTGGGCGTGGTGGCTCACACCTGTAATCCCAGCACTCGGGAGGCAGAGACGGGAGGATTGCTGAGTTCGCGGCGGCTTGCCTGGGCACCATAGTGAGCTCAGGGCCAGCCTGAACTACAAAGCGAGACCCTGTCTCCAAAAAGCCAAAAAAAAAAAAAAAAAAAAAAAAAAGACCGCTGGTTGTCTGTAATGCTTGCTCTGTTGGTCTCTACATATATTTCAGCCACTGTGTAGGTGAGAAATTGCTTATTAATACATAACATCCACATTTTAAAAAAGGGGGCTTGGGGATTTAGCTCAGTGGTTCTGACATCTGCCTCAAAAGTGCAAAGTTCTGAGTTTGATCCCCAGTAACCACATATCACAATGTTGGGCGTGGTGGCCTATGCCTGTAATCCCAGCACTTGGGAGGCAGAGGCCGGACTGCTGTGAGTTCAAGGATAGCCTGGGCTATATGTTGAGTTCAGGGCCAGCCTGAACTACAAAGGGGGACCTTGGCTAAAAAAAAAAAAAAAAAAAAAAAAAAGAGGCCAGAGATTTAGCTCAGTGGTTCTGGCGCCTGCCTCGCAAACCCAAGGGCCAAGTTCAATCCCCGGTAACCACATACAATGCTGGGTGTGGACTCACACCCACCAGCAATCAACACCACATACCACAGTGCGGGGCGTGGTGGCTCACGCTTGTAATCCCAGCACTCGGGAGGCAGAGGCAGGAGGATTGCTGAGTTCGAGGCTTGCCTGGGCTACATAGTGAGCTCAGGGCCAGCCTGAACTACAAAGTGAGACCCTGTCTCAAAAAAAAAAAAAAAAAAAGAATTTATAAAGGGTTCGGCTTCTGGAAGATAGAAGATGCCTTCTGAGTTAATGTTCCATGCAGTGAGGCAACCAGACAACCTGTGGGTAATTTGTAAAGGAACTTTTTTTTACAGTGTACTGAGCGATGCCATTGCAGCTGAGGCATGTATGGGACTGGACAGGTAGGAACTGGGAGGCAAACTTACTTTCCAACAATGAACAAGAAATTATGAGGCAGTCAGAACTCTACATACATTAAACAGCTGAGTTCAAAAGGTCCGGAACATGGCCTTTTGAGGAACCTGTAAAAATAAGTAGAGTCTTCCTGAAGTGGTGTCACTCCTCCAGGCGAGAGGGCAAAGGGCTCAATTTTCATGGCTTGTACATCTTCCTCTTAAAACACAAGGATGAGCCAGGTGTGGCGGCTCATGCCTGTCATCCAAGCACTCGGGAGGCAGAGGCAGTAGGACTGCTGAGTTCGAGGCTTGCCTGGGCTACTTAGTGAGCTCAGGGCCAGTCTGAACTACAAAGCGAGACCGTCTCAAAAAACAAAAACACAAGGATGAAGCATCCAGAGCCACAGGAAGTTTTCAGGATTAAAGTGTAAACACCTGGCACAGTGCCTGGCAAGTAAATTATTTCTTAAGTTGTCCTTCAGGCCTTTACTTTTGCTAAGCAGTATCCAGCATGCGAATTGTTTGGGGGTTAGCAGTTTTGCTCCTGCAAGACGGGCAAAGGGGAAAAGTTGTGGGGATGTTAGCAAGTGACTGAACTCAAAGGGGAGAGGTCACTAGAGAAGAGAAAGGAAGGAGGAGGTGGCGAGGGAGGAGTTGAAATCTAAGTAACACCGATGGAGGAGGAAGCTGGGAGACCATGTTGTGGGTGAAATACTGGAGTTTAAATGACAGAGAGGATGGTGGCAGGGTGGGCAACTCCAGGAGGGTCACAGGAATGGATGGCAAACTGAAGGTCAACTGAGCTTGAAATGAAAGAACAGCATGTCTGGGGAAAGCTAAAATAAGGGAATTTCTAGGTGCCAAATCCTCAAGTCAGTGTGGAAAACAATTTATAATGTTGGCCCAGATTAACAGGAATTAGAATGCAGATTAGCATAGCTATGGTAATATATAGTGTGTGGGCTGGAATAAGTAGCTTGACCAGAACCTGCCCCTGCTAGCAAGGGTGCTGGTGAACAAAGAAACTGACTCAGTCATCAGAGCAAAAGCAGAGCTCTGCAGTCAAACTGGTAGCATTTCCCAAATTTATGTTACCCCTGAATCATTTTCACTTACAGGTGTACTTGCGTTTCACCTATATCACCTTTAACAACATGGTTTAAAAAGGACATCCACATGTGCTTAACATCAAGTGCCTACTATGTAGCCCCTAGTGCTTGGGCCCTCTGGAAATACTGTTTCCAGGCAAAGCATCAATCTGATGTTCACACAAACGCTTCCATCTCCCACCACCGGTGTGTGACCCTGGTGCGGTACTCCAGATCACCAAGGCACCCTAGGAGTGGAATCTTGGCCTTTGTTCAGATGGGGATTAAGATGATTCTGTCCACCACCATAGTTCTTTTTTTTTTTTTTTGCTTTTTGAGACAGGGTCTCGCTTTGTAGTTCAGGCTGGCCCTGAGCTCACTATGGTGCCCAGGCAAGCCGCTGCGAACTCAGCAATCCTCCTGTCTCTGCCTCCCGAGTGCTGGGATTATAGGTGTGAGCCACCACGTCCGGCCACCACCATAATTCTGAAGTCTCACTACCCAAGTCCTCTCCATAGCTTATCACTGTCCAAGGTACTCTCGAACCACAGTAATGAAGGAATGCATGGTAGTCGGATCCAGTACTGGGTCTGCTTTTATCAACTGGGCACACTGAACAAATCCAAGGAATTTAATACTCATTTGTCATTTTCAAGAAAAACATGTAAAAAAAAATACCATAAACAAGTCACAACTCCCTGAGATTTAAAGGCAAACTTTTTAGAAGTTCAGACCTGCAATTACTGCTGAACCACATCTCCCACTACTTGCTTCTGCCCACCTACCACCAGCCCACCTGTGGGTGTATCTCCCGTTCAGTCCAAAAGCTCAACAGGTGTTTCACTCAGGGAAATGAAAGAGACGCAACACTAGTATCTTAAAGCAATGCAAACACCCAACATTTGAAAAGTTTACTGAAAACTTTTATTGTAATCAAAACGTGACATAACGGGGTTGTAATGAATCCAGCAAATCATTCTGCTGATATTTCAGAACTGGTATCAGCTTTTGCCAGGCAATTAAAAAAATTCAAATGTGAAAATTTCACAGTAAACTCCACCTCAACTAATTAATGGTGGTTAAAAATAATAGGCCCTAGCAAAAACTCTCATGTTACATGGTCACAACTCACAATTCTGTACAAAAGTTCGTGTTATAAAGCTCTGATGTAAAAATCAAATAATCAAGCAGCAATATTTTAAGTGCAGCACAGGGTCTTCCATGTCATTATTTACAAGGCTTGAATCTCTTTACATTATAACAAAATTTAATACAGATGACTTAGTAATTAAGTCAATTAAAAAAATCTGTCCTTTTACACAGGGACAGATTTCACTTTTTGGTCATCCTTCTCCTTCTCCTTTTCTTTATCCTTGTTCTTCTTTGACTTCTTTTTCTTGTGTTTGTGTTTTTGGCTTTTTTCCAATTCTGCTTCAGGGCCTGCATGTTTCTTATGCTTCTTATGCTTCTTGTGTTTCTTGTGCTTCTTCTTTTCCTTCTTTTTCTTTTTTTTCCTGCTGTCCTGACTCCCTGCTGAGCTGGCACTGCTGCTGTGACTGCGGGTCTGGCTTCCAGATGGGCTGTGGCTCCTGCTTGGACTAACACTGGGGCTGCTCCCGCTCCCGCTCACACCCACCTGCCCTGCTGCTGCTGCGTCCAGGCTCTCTTTTGCTTTCTCCACAACTGTATCTTTCAGGTCCTTGGAAACGTTTCCAGAAGTTTCCTCTTCTTTCACAGATACATTACTTTCACTGTCACTCTCATTATAGTCTGGTTCAAAAGCAGCTTCATCTGTTTCTCTAGTTAGGTCAGAAGAGAGCCTAGAGGAATGACTTACTGCAGGTTTAGGCTTCAGGGCATTCTTGTCGACTTGGCCAGCAGGCTGTTCCTTTTCAATCTGTGGGTCTGGTGGGTTAAGTACACAGGGTAACTTAACGGCACCTGATTCTTTACTGTTCCGTGCCTCTAATGCATGCTTCTCACGATCCTTACAAGAATTTTTATCTATAGACTTTGTCTCTTCAGTTGAGTGTTTAGTATCATAAGGGGACTTATGATCATGAGGTTTTTTGTCTCTTGAGGGACTAGCACTTTTTTTGGAATCTGCTGTTCCTTTTTTAGGCAAATCTCTCTCCTCCTTTGGCTTACTTTTCTGTCCAGATGCAGAATCTTTATTCCGAGAAGGAGAGTCTTTTCTTCTTGTTACTTCATTTCTTTCATCTCTCCGTTTGGAACTTGAATATTCTTTGTTGTCATAGTCAATTTTTTTGTCTCTACTGGGAGTAAAGTCTTTATTTGAGGAACTACGAACAGAATCATGCTTATCAGAAGTTCGAGTCTCTTTGGAAGATTGAGATAGACTTTTAAAATTTCCTTGTTCATTTAAACGGTCCACACTACACTCTTTCTCTGGTTGAGTGTTATTCTTCCTTTTTTCAGGATTTTCCTTTTCTAACACTGAATGATCTCGATCTTTGGTTTTCCCCTTTTCACTAGATGTAGAGTTTTTGGAACTTTTTACCTCATGTTGCATGCTTTCATGGCTCACTTCCTTGGTGAGTTTCTGTATTTTCTCCAATGGCTCACTTTCCTTCTCAGTATACTTAACTGTACTTGATGGCTTAGTACCAACATTTTTAATAATACTAGAAGGCTTTCCTACACTTGCGATGGGCTGTGTGGATTTAACATCTTCTTCTTCAGATTCAAAGTCATCTTTATCCCATTTGGACTGAGGAACCTGGATCATAATGATAACATCTTCGGCAGGAGCTGTGTTGTCATTATTATATTCTTCCATAGTTTTAATTACAGTTCGCTTTGTATCTGTTTTTTCTTCAGATTTCCGCACAGGACTCCCTCCAGTTGAGCTGGTACTAAAAAGGATTAAAAACATTTTCAATTAATGAAGATTTATCACTAATTACAAAACAATATAAAATTGCTAATCTCAATGTACTAATGCCCTTTCAACTGTGAAAAACCAAATTATTCTGTTCTAATAAAGATATATATAATTTCAAGTTGTACAGAAACAAATGTGGTACTGCTTCCAAATTTTCTTATAACTTTGTCTAACAATGTCTTGCTCTAAAGACCACAAATGTGTTAAGTTAGCCTAATCCCCAGGATCATCAAATTAAGGCAAAAAGTACAAGCACAGATAAAATTAAAGAGAACTCAATTCTCAAAACAAGTATCCACACCCATCCACCCGCAATTGGATACCTGGTATAATCCACCAGTGTTGAGCTGGATCCTTCAGTTCCAGTCACTTTTCGTTTGGTTTTTCCCTTGACCTTTTCCTGTTTAATTTTGCTAGAGGTTGACTCCAACTTCTCAGAGGGCTCTTTTGTACTAGACACATTTTCTGTACTACCAATTTTTTTTCCAGTTTCTCGGTTGAGCTTGATTTTTTTGGCAGGGGCAGACAAGGATGGGATTTTGTCCTTTTCTGGGGATCGATCCATCTTTTCAATGTCAGGCTCTATTTTCCGCTTTGGTGATGGTTTCATCATTTCTGTTACTTCTAGTTTAGAAATTTTCATTGAAGTAGACTCAAAATCTTTATCCACACCTTTTTCTTCAGTTTTTCTTTTTCTCTTTTCTCCCTTATTATCAAGAGGCTTGTTTTTCTCATTAGACTTCTTGGCCTTTTCTTCCTTATTAGTTAGCTTTTCAGATTTGACGTCTTTGGAATAGTCCTTCTTCACCTTTTCCTCTTTGACTGGCTTTGTCTCTGGGTGTTCTTTTGTTGATTTTGAGTGAGCTTTCCTGAGGGTACCAATGATCTTTTCATCCTTCTGAGAGGAGGATGATTTAGCAGGATCAGTCTTTGGAGTCTCCTCTTTGGCTTTTTTAAGTGGAGGTTCAGACCGAGGAGATTTTTCTCGCTCTCCATCTGGTTTTTCTTGGGGCCCTTTAGCAGGTTTTAAAACATTTTCTTTTTTGGTCATAGTATAGCCATCATTTTTCCGTTTGGTCTTGTCACCTTTTGTTTTTGGCTTGTCCTTCTCTCTCTTGTCTTTTTCAGATACTGATTTAAAAGTGATGGACTCTGCGTCCATTGGTTCATCCCTAACAGGTGTAGCATCATCTCTGCCTGGAAGAACAAACAAGGAGTCCGTCTTACTTTCTTCAACCCCAGTAGGTTCTCTTGATTTCCGGGCAGTCTCTAGTAACTCTGGGTTCAGAAAAGCTTCACTCTCTTCACCTTTCCTCCTTTTTCTGTGTTTCTTATGCTTGTTCCCTTTACCATCTCCAGGAACACTTTCACCTTCTTTCTCTTTTGACTTTGTACTGTCCTTCTGATTATGGCTCTCTCTGGTTGAAAGTTTGTCTGGATAATTGCCACCTATATTTCGACTTCTATGACTCTGTGCAACATAATCTTCTCTGCGGCCTCTAGTGAAGGGTGAATTCCTGACATTAACTGGTAAAAATCTCTCTGGAGAAAAGTTCTCTCTATTTGTAGAGGGTCTAGGCTGTGCTCCAGCAGCATAACCTTTGTAGTATTTTTCGTACCACTCTCTATATTTTCTCTCCCATTCTCGATAACGCTCTTTTTCAAATGGATCTCTAAAATCCACATTCCTTCCATAATATGCTTTTATGTCATAAGGTGGTGGAACTTCTCTGAATCTATTAAAATATTCACGTTCGGTTTCTCCTTGAGGGACATTACGTTTGTTGGGAGACTGTCCCCTAAATGCTTGAGGAGATCTTGACCGTGAATGATAGCGTCTATATGGGGGTGACCTTGACCTAGATCGATGATATCCGTGGGATCTAGACCGAGAACGGTAGTTGCGACTCTTGCCTCTGCCTCTTCTAGGGTATGGAGGTGATCGTGAATAGGAGCGAGAATGTGAGCGGCTGAATGATCGAGAGTAAGAGCGTGAGCGTGTTGAACCAGATCTTGATTTAGAGTAAGTATATGAACTTCTTGAATATGATGACCCACTATAGGGAGATTTAGACCTAAAAACAAAAATATAACAATAATTGATAGTTGAGAAATATATACAAAATAAAATACAGATTCAGATTCTAAACATTCTTAGTATTTCATTTGTCTTTCTGTCACGTTTTATCTTAGGTGATTAAAGAGGCACAGTGACCTTTACTGGAATGGAATAAAGCAGACGAATCAGAGCAATCACTTATTACAAAACAAAAGTGAAATCTTGGCTAGAGTGAAGTGCATCAATGTACTGTGAGTTATATGAACTTATTAACATTAAACAAAATGCCAATTAAATTTAAATTTCACTTCCTATCCAATTACTTAAGTAGCAGTGCATTTTTCATCCTATAATGGCCAACAGTCTAGCTTTAAAAGGAACCACATTTTAAGTGTAAGGCTAAATAAAAAAGAAAGACTTTTAAACAAACTTCCAGGGAATTTTTACAATTGTTTTTTAATCAATAAAGCAATTTATGTTCTACCACTACCTTGTAAATTACACAGGTTAATGTTCCAGCACGAAGCTGTAGCCTTTGCTAGGAGGGTCCTCATGAATTTCTTTGGCTATTTCCCTATTTCCTTCCTTCCATAAACATTTCCCAATTATTTCAAACTATAAATAATGCCAAGGGACAAGGGCAATTTAATCCCCGTAACTGCCAGTTCTACATAACAGAATTTACACTGAGACATTTTTCAATAAACAGGTATTGGAAATTAGGCAACATCTCCATTTCTATACACCTAGACCGAATCAGAAGAATCTCATGAGTGCAATATTATGTATATCCATAGCTAATCCCTGGATATTCAAAGTCCCATTTGTAATTCTGTTGTGAAGGCTTGCAAAACACTAACCTGGAAAATGAGCGCCTACGCTCCTTTTGAATCTTTTTGTATTCCATCAATTCCTTAGCAAAATCATTTGTAAACTCATCTAGCTTGGACTTTTTCTTTTCCCTAGTAAAATAAAGTTAAAGAGTGAAAGTTAACAAAAACCATTTAAGAAAACTAGCAAGACAAATGTAATTAGATCATGAATGAAATGAATGAAATTGTCATTAGTTTTCCACTTTAAAACTATTAAGAACTAGGAATCCCTGAGGAAGTTGCTTATATGGCTTTGGTTTCAATTTTAGGTGAATTTCTTCTACTAACTGGAAACATTGGAAAATGTTTCCATACCTATTTTTATGTTATACCAGAAAATGAAAAGGTGTATAATAATTTCAAATTAAGATACTTACTCTTCTTTTAGTCGGCGCTGTTCTCGATAGAATTCTTCCCTGGACAAAGGTGGTGCTTGTGTTGTTGGGATGGTATTTGAATGAGCTGTCTGCACTCCTGATGATACCCAGGGTGTCGACAGATTGGCAGGAGCTGGAGGAAACCCTGGAGGAGGGACGCTATACCCAGCAGGTGGTGGCTGGCCAGGAGGAAACTGAGGAGAAAACTGTGGGGGAGGAACACCTGGAGGGAGAGGAAGTGTATGGGGTGGAGGAGGATACAAAGGAGGTGGTGGAACAGGTACAAAGACTGGAGTTGCTGGTAGTGATGGGCCTTGAGTCCTCTGTGATCGTTCACTGTGGTGTCGCCCACGGTTTATACTTCTGGAGAAATAAATTTCAAGATACTCCTTTAAATTTAACTGATCTCAGACAAGTAAGTTCACCTTCTCTATACTTATTTCCAAACCTAAAACAGTAGGATGTAACCAGCTATTCAACTAATAAACATTAGACATAGGTGTAAATGTAACTGTGCCCAGGCTGGGATGGTGGCACATGCCTGTGAGCCCAGCCATTGAGGAGGCTGAGGTAAGAGGATCCCTTGAATTCAAGAGTTGGAGACCAGCCTGGGCAACAAAGCAAGACCCCGTCTCAAAAACAAAAAAGCAACACTCACAAAATAATGATTTTTAAGGCTTCAGAGAGACTGAGAGATGGTAAATTCATAAGACCTTTAGTAGAAGTACTAAATTTTAAAATTCTCTTGTGAAATTTGTATCATCACTACATTATCCCTTGTTAACATTATGAAGGGACTGATTAATGCTGCAGTGGTATAGTCCTCCCCAAAATGCCTTTCAAGACCAAAAGTTTAAATGAAGAGAAACCACTTCTTGTAACTTTCTTTTTGAGGAAATGGGTAAAGAACATATAAAACATTTTTAGCACTTAATAGTGCTGGCTTACGTTTCTGAATTGTGCCTCATCAAAGAAACTTAGTATGATTCTACTAAACTAGAAGTTCTTTTCATTATGACCAGTTGGCACACCAAAGGAGAAAAGGTTTAGATTTTTTTTTTGTTGGTAATAGGGATTGAACTCAGAACCTTGTGTTTGCCAGGCAGGTGCAGTGTCCCTGAGCTACATCCCTGGCCCAAAGCTTTAGATTTTTAAACTTTTCATAGAGTTATGAACTACTATTATCTTTTTTTAAACATGGATCTAGTAACGAAGTAGTTATCTATTGTCACTGCAGCAGAAGGCACATCTAATACTCTTGTTACAAAATTTTAGAGATCTCTCCATCCTAATGGCAACTATAACCTGTAGCAAGATCTACACTTTCATTAGCAGATTAAAATTGTTTATACCTTTTTTTTTTTTGAGACAGGGTTTCACTTTGTAATTTAGGCTGGCTCTGAGCTCACTATGTAGCCCAGGCAAGCCTGGAACTCAGCAATCCTCCTGTCTCTGCCTCCCTAGTACTGGGATTACAGGCATGAGCCACCACGCCCAGCACTGTGGTATGTGGTATTGATGGCTGGTGGGTGTGAGTCACCATGCCCAGCATTCTATGTGGTTACAGGGATCGAACTCAGGAACTTGTGCTTGTGAGGCAGGTGCTGGAACCACTGCGCTAAATATCCAGGCCCGTTTATACCTTTTTATAGCAAGACCCCCTAATAATCTCTCATCTCTTGCTTTGGAAAAGATAGGTAAAGAAAAGAGAAATAAACACCGTTTTAACATGTCAGTTGAGGAAATTAACTCTCATCACCAACATTCTCTATGCTTGCAATAAGAAAGTAACTGGGAACTGTAAAAGATGTATATAGCCTAAAAGCCACCATTTAAAACACTAAACATAAAGCTGTGCATGGTGGTGCACACCAATCCCAGCACTCAGAAGGCTGAGGCAGGAGGACTGCTGCATGTTTGAGGATAGCCTGAACTACCGAGTGAGACCCTGCCTAAAAAAACAAAACAAAACAAAAACCCAAAAAACTAAATATAATTTATGCTTTTAAGGCTCCTTAAGGACAACTGCTGAAAATTAAGCATATAAACAAAATGACAACCTCCCACACTGCTGTGCTTCTGTTTCTTTGTGTATCCTTTAGCATGGCACAGACTATTGCTCTCCAAGATTTTTAGCATGCCTACCTGTAGCAACTTCTCTCTCCTCTTCTAATCTGCTGTGGTGGAGAAACCAGATATCCAAGCTTGTTGGAACTATGCATGGGAAAAAGCAAAAAAAAATAGGTTTGAGTATTTCTTCGGGAGCATAGTATGTGAACTTTCATTATGCAGACTTTACGGCATCAATTTTAAGTATGCTGAAAACTTTTATCTGAGTTTTAAACTTGTTCCAGATAAAGTCTGAGCAAATACTACATTTACTTCATATAACTTCTTTTTTCTGTACTATAGTAAATTTCAATATGGAATGTTTCGTTTTTTTTTTTTTTTGAGACAGGGTCGCACTTTGTAGTTCAGGCTGGCCCTGAGCTCACTATGTAGCCCAGGCAAACCTGGAACTCAGCAGTTCTCCTGCCTCTGCCTCCTGAGTGCTGGGATTACAGGCGTGAGCCACCATGCCCAGCACTGTGGTATGTGGTATTGATTGCTGGTGGGCGTGAGTCACCACGCCCAGCATTGTATGTGGTTACTGGGATCGAACTCAGGACCTTGCACTTGCGAGGCAGGTGCCAGAACCACTGAGCTAAATCTCAGGCCCTGTTTTGTTGTATTTTAACTAGCAAGCACTCTAGGAGTTATTTTGTGAATTTGTTACAAAGGAAGAGTCCTTTTATCTGCAAGGCACTACACAGCCATTTTAGACAGTGAGGCAGGCTAACTACATTTTGATTCTGTGAGTGAGGAAACAAGCCTGAGCTGTTAAAGCTTATACTCATGGAGGAGCTGGGACAGACACCTTGTCTGTCTATTCCATGGACTTTCTTCTAGATTCTAGATGTTTGTTTTCCAAACAAAAGACCTAAATTTTAGAACGTGAGGTTTACAGATATAACTGTATACTCAGAAAGGTATTAAATAATTCTGATTTTTAGTGGCAAGAAACAATCCATAGAGATCAAAGTGCTTTGTATTTCATTGTAGGAAATCATATCCTATAGTTTTAAAAATATAGTAAGACTTTAGTAGATAACACGCAAGATGAGGAATTTTTTTTTTTTCCTTTTTAGACAAGGTCTTGCTATGTGGTCCAGGCTGGCACTGAGCTCACTATGTAGTACAAGCTAGCCTGCAACTCATTGCAATCTTCTTGCCTGTGCTTCCTGAGTGCTGGGATTAGAGGTAAGCACTACCATGCCCAGGTTGGAATTTGTTCTTGTTTGAAGGCTTTAATCTTAGATTGTTGTTTATACAAGTCACATTTTGACAACCCAAATTAGATAGAGAAAATAATCTAAGTGATTCCATATTTAAAATAAATTTTCAAATAATTATTATCTATTGGATGAAGTCTAATCAAGATCACCTCCCACCTTTTTTTGAGACAGGGTCCTGCTTGATAACTCATGCTGTCCTTGAACTTACTATGTAGCTCAGGCTAGCCTCAAACTCCAGGCAATCCTCCTGTCTCAGTCTCCTAGGAGCACCGGGATTTACAGGTGTGTGCCACCACACCCACCCCATTTAAACCATGAAAGAGGAATTTGGCTTTGTATTTTACTACTTTGGAAAAGAATTACAACTGAGTCTTAAAACAATGTGGGTTTGAACTGCCTGAGCCTACTTTTACTTTTTCCTTTTTTGGGAGCTAGGTGACAATTTGCTTTTATTTTATTAAGAGATTTGTGACAATTTGTAAAGACTTCCAAGCTGCATAGCTTGAAAATGTCAAAAAATGACCAAAAAAGCACATCCTAAATGCATGAAGTGTATGTAGTTAATAGTTATTCTATCATTTACTACTATGAAACACAAATCTTATAAAAAATTAAATATATCAACTTATGCCCACAGACTGCACAAACACAATCTAGTTAAGAGAAATGTAAAAACAGATGTAAGAGGGCCGGAGGGTTAGCTCAGTGGTTCCGGCGCCTGCCTCGCAAGCGCAAGGTCCTGAGTTCGATCCCTGGTAACCACATATAATGCTGGGCGTGGAGACACGCCCACCAACAATCAACACCGCATACCACAATGCCGGACGTGGTGGCTCACGCCTGTAATCCCAGCACTCGGGAGGCAGAGACAGGAGGATTGCTGAG
>PVIC010003372.1:0-10649 GCA_004025085.1 Thryonomys swinderianus
GGCAAGCTTCGAACTCAGCAATCCTCCTATCTCTGCCTTCCGAGTGCTGGGATGACAGGTGTGAGCCACCACGCCCGGCACTGTGGTATGTGGTATTGATTGCTGGCCGGTGTGAGTTACCACGCCCAACATTGTATGTGGTTAACAGGATCAAACTCAGGACCTTGCGCTTGCGAGGCAGGTGCCGGAACCACTGAACTAAATCTCCGGCCCTCATTTTATAATTTCTTATTAATTGTGATACTAGCTATAGATTTTCTTATACTTTTTTTCTTTTTTTGAGACAGGGTCTTGCTTTGTAGTTCAGGCTGGCCCTGAGCTCACTGTGTAGCTCAGGCAAGCCTTGAACTCAGCAATCCTCCTGCCTCTGCCTCTGCTTCCTGAGTGCTGGGATTACAGGCGTGAGCCACCACACCCAGCATTGTGGTATGTGGTACTGATTGCTAGTGGGCGTGACTCACCACACCCAGTATTGCTGTATGTGGTTACTGGGATCGAACCAGGGACTTTGCACTTGCTAGGCAGGTGCTGGAACCACTGAGCTAAATCTCCGGTCCTTTCCTATACATTTTTAAAATGAAGTTAAGGGATTTTCCCTGTACTAATAGTAGTACACTGAGATTTTTTTTTCTTACCATGAATGGGGTGTTGAATTCTGTAAAATGTTTTTTCTGGCATCTACTGATATCATAAAATTTTCTTCTTTAGCCTGTACTATGGTTTTGATTAAGAGTCCCTCTCCAAACCTCCTGTGCTTGGAAAGTGCTTAGCTCATGGGGGCTCCACACTTATCAGTGAGTTCGTTCACTAGTAAGTAAAGGAAGTGAATGTGCTATTAGAGTCAGTAAGGGAATGAGTGAAAAAGTGTACTCCTATTGTTAGCTCCTCCCTTCTCCATTTCCTGGCTGCCATGATCTGAGCAGCACTTTATCCACCATCCCTATCTGCCATGTTGTTTCTGCCTTGGAACCAGCTTACCATGGAATGAAACCACTGACAGTATAAGCCACAGTTATGTGTAATGGGTATTTTGTCCCAGTGACAAGAAAATAAGATAGAGTTTGATACCCATGAGTGGGGGGTTTCTGTGACTATATATGACCTTGTGGTTCAGAAGTATTTGAAACCAGTTTGTGGGAAGAATTTAGAAAGTCTTGAAGATGTAGACTACAGAAGCCCTAAAAGGGTGTAAATATAAACCAAGCTTGATGGACAATTCTGATCAGAGCTCAAAACACCAAGAGGCTAACAGAAATGCAGACAGTAAAGGCCAAGTTCAGAAGATGTCAGCTGGGAACAAAGGCTCCACTGGCAGTTGGACTAGAGATCATGTGTATTACACACTGGCAGAAAATTTGTTTCCATTTTGCTCATGTTCTGAGAAACTGAGATTAAAGGAGGTTGAAAAATTAGTCTGGTGGGGAAAATTTCAAAGCAGCCCAGGCTGTGGTGTGAGTTATTGCTGGCTGCTTTTAGCCAGATCTACAGTGGAAAATCAGGAGCAAAAAGCTAATGTGAAAGGTTTGCAGTTTCATAAGAAAGGAAGTACCTGCAAATTTGGGGCCACAGACAGCACGACTGCTAAAAAAATTACCATTAACATGTTCACAACATGGCCAGCTATGATTTTAATTCCAATATCTGATATTAAATAGGTAGCCATCCATGGTTCAAGCCATGAGTGGCCACCTGATAGGCCACTCATGCATGTTCTCCCCACTGGGTACATGTTAAAAAGAACATATTAAAAAGCCAAGTTCTTTGCATCAGAACAATAGGAAAAACAGCTAAGGTATCTCTGGAATTGGCATAGCCTCATCCTCTACAGGCTGAAGGGTACAAAGCTGTAAAGTTTTCATTTAAGAAGAAAACTTTGGACCCTCACTTGGGAAAAGCTGCCTAGGGAATTGGTTCCCTGAGATTCTTTCACAGTGCTCAGCTATCTGGACACTCAGTGGTCTCTGGAATCAAGCCAAGGGGGCCTGACTGTTGCTGGAACTGACGGTACACTTGGCTTCAAAATGCAAAAGTGAAGGGTCCCTGAGGCTTCCACCAGGATTTCAGGAAGCCTGGCAGGCCCCACAGTGTGTCCCTCAGATGGACAAAGCTTTGAGAGTGACCTTGAAAGTGCAGTGGAGACCAAAGGAAGTTAAAGATGCCAGGAACACGCAACACCTGTCGGCAAAAGTCATGGTGAATGAAGGAACCTCCAGAAAGAAGCCATAAAGTCTGTGCCAAGCAATGCTATGAGGGTAGGCTTGTTCAGCTCTTCAGAGCATCCCACCTGGGTGCCGGACATTGAACTACAGGATGCAATGCTGCTCTGCTGGGTTTTTCTCTTGCTTAGATCCGATTCATTTCTATCCTCTACTCCCATTCCCTCCAGGCTAGAACAATTAAGACTTTCATAACTCCTAGAAAAAAGACTAAATGCATTTGCATAAAGAGAAGGACATAAGTCATTCGGGAGCCAGGGGCAGAATATTATAGCTTAGATTAAAAAATATATATATTGTCCCTCAAAAGGCTCATGTCTTCAGAGCGGGGCTTTTGGAAGGTGATTGTACCATTGAGGGTGTCACACTCATCAGATGATTCAGCCACTAATGACTTAAGTAGCTCAATGTGAATTTGGGAGGTGGGGTCTGGGTGGAGGTTAAGTCACTGGAAGTGTGACCTGGAAAGCTATATTCTTGTCCCTGGTTCCTCTTTTCTCTCCACTTCCTGGCTGCCATGGTTGAGCAACTTTCCTCTTCCAAGGACCTTCCACTATGCTGTTTCTTCCTTGCAGCCAGTTGACCATGGACTGAAAGAATGAGCTAGAATAAGTCTCTTCTCCTTTAAGTTGTGAGTAATGGGTATTTTGTCTCAGTGGTTAGGTAAATGAATTAAGGCATTCTGCAATACAGTGGCTTACGTTAGCTGATTTTTAAACGTTGAACAAGCTTGTGTATCTCATATAAATCCAGCTGCACAGTATGTAAATGTTTTCAGGCAGTATTGGATTGTTTGCTAATATTTTGGTGAAAATTTCTGCATTTTATGTGTATGAGAAATATTAATCTATAGTTTTTCTTCTTTGTAATACTTTCAATTGGTTTTGGTATTGGGGCATACCAGGCTTTATTGGTGAGTTAGAAAATGATCATTGCTTTTATCTTCTGGGAATACTGGTAGAGAACTGTTATAACTGAATTTATCAGTAAACCCAATGAGGCCTGGTGCTTTCTTTTCCAAAAGATTATTTGGGCAATTTTGCTGAATATGGAACTCTAAATTGATGTTTCTTTCATTTTTTTTGTTTTGTTTTGTTTTTGAGACAGGGTCTCACTTTGTAGTTCAGGCTGGCCCTGAGCTCACTATGTAGGCCAGGCAAACCCTAAACTCAGCAATCCTCCTGTCTTTGCCTCCTGAGTGCTGGAATTACAGGCGTGAGCCACCACGCCCAGCACTGTGGTATGTGGTATCGATTGCTGATGGGCGTGAGTCACCACGACCAGCATTGTATGTGGTTACCAGGATCGAACTCAGGGCCTTGCACTTGCGAGGCAGGCACTGGAACCACTGAGCCAAATCTCCGCCCCTGTTTCTTTCATTTTAGTGCTTTAAATATTTCACATCAATTTCTTCTTTCAAGGTTTCTGAGAGGCCACTGCAGTACTTATCTTGTTTCACTGGAGGAAAGAAGTTTCATCACTCCTTATCCCTAGTCTCCAGCTTCTTTCATGACTTTGTCTCTGTCTATGAGTGTGTACAGTTTGAACAGGAAATATGATGTGCCAAGGTATAGATCTTTTGGCATTTATTCTGCTTGGTACTGATGATCTTGGAGCTTTCAGGATATGGTGGTTGGCTTGGTATCTGTTATTAACTTTGGAACATTCTCAGCTAACATTGCATCAAATATTTTTTCTGTACCTTCTGTCTTCTTCTGAAATCTCATAGTAAGCATCTTCCACTTAGTGTGGTTGTACCACAGATCTTGGACATTAAAAAATTTCTTATTTCTCTTCACTTTCAAGTCTAAAAAAGTATCACAACTGACAAATCTACAAAAGTCAGACTCTGTATAAGAAGATACCTCAAAGGAAATTCACAGAAAACTGAGTGGATAAGAATAAGATAGTGGGCTGGAGATTTAGCTCAGTGGTTCTGGCATCTGCCTAGTAAGTGCAAGGTCCTTGTTGGATCCCCGGTAACCACTTAGAACAAGGTACAACAATACGGGCGTGGTGACTCACGCCCACCAGCAATCAGTACCACATACCACCATGCTGGGCATGGTGGCTCAGGCCTGTAATCCCAGTATTCAGGAGGCAGAGGCAGAGGCAGAGGCAGAGGCAGAGGCAGAGGCAAGAGGATTGCTGAGTTTGGGGCTTGCCTGGGTTACATAGCGAGCTTTGGACCACCCTGAACTACAAAGCAAAACCCTGTCTAAAAAAAAAAAAAAAAAAAGGACAGCAAGGAAAATTTCAAGTGTATGGCACCTTCAGCAGTAGACAATTCCCAGCCCCCCCACCCCCGCCGGAGGAACACGAAACCCCACACTAAAGGAGCATCTATCTCAGTTTTGTTTTCTTCCCCCTAATGATTCATGTACTTTTAACAAAAAAATTACAAGGTATTCTAAAAGATAAAAAATGCAAACTAAAGAGACAAACCAAATAGATTCAGGTATAACACCAGACTTAAATGATCTAAAACAACTGAGTAACATGTTAAGAACTCTAATGCAAAAAAAAAAAAGTATAACATGAAACAACAGATAGTAATGTGAATAGAAACATGTGAATTCTGAAGAATTAAAAAGAAACCTAGAAATCTAAAGCATTATGGCAAAAATGAAGAATGTTTGTGATGAGTTCCTCAGTAGACTGGACATGGCTGAGGAAGAAGCAGTACTAACCTAGAAGTTATATCATTAAAAATGTCACAAAACCTTAGAGAGTCAGGAAGGAATCAGGCATCTCCTTCTCCTCAATAGGTGGACTTTGATATGAGCCCAGGAGTTGGGTCAAATGACACAGTTTCCAGGGCGGGCCCTGTGAAGAAGGGAGTCCCCTGACCTTGACTGAGTTGAGTGTTGTAATTGTGTGGTTCTCAAGAGCTTTTCTCTTCCAGGCTAGTCTACTCAGTCTCTAGCACTTGTCCATTCCTGAGAAACATTTTCATGAGCTACTAGATCCAGGCCAGTTGCTGACCTTGGGAAGTGGTGGCCCTATCTGGCCTGTCTATTCAGTGCAGCAATTTGCTCTGTGGATCTGAGAAGAGTTGTCTACTTGGGGTTTGCTTAACCTTCTCCTTGTGAGAATGGGAGCCATGTCTTTCAAACTTTTACATGTTGGGCCAGAAACTAGAAGTCTTTTCATTTTTTTATCTGTACCTCTGAGTACTTCTTAGATTTCCTACAAGACTCTTACTTTTTGAATTCAGGCTACTACTTTAAAAAATGTATTCAAACTTTTCACAAATTCTGAGTTGCTCTCCACTAAGTCAATTCAAGCCGGAAAACCAACTGGCATAAAGTAGAAGGGCAGGAAGATCACTACAGCCTGAGACTCAGAAGACCACACAGCTGTATAGAGGGTCAGTGGCAACACCTGCCAGGCTGCTGTGGGTGTTCATCAAACAGATGCTACCTTCACATTCACTGTCCACTATTTCCCTGTCTCTATTATTTTGCTATGTGGAGCCCCCTGAGTGAGGTTTTGATAGAGTTTTAAATAAATTACTGGTTAGCCAAGTATTTCACAGCTGATTTCATTTAGTAGTAAAATATATATGTACATGGCCAGGGATTTAGCTCAGTGGTTCTAGCACCTGTCTCACAACCAAAAGGTCCCAAGTTTGATCCCCAATAATAAAAAATAAAAATAAAATTAAAAAAAAAAAGCTAAAATATGTACATAAATGGTTCTTTTAAAAAGTTTTACAGATTCATAACTCTTAAGCTTATATAAATATCAAAGAGGCTAATCCTCCTTCTAGCCCCAGCCTCATCTGGGCATGCTATGTCTGAACATCTTGGTGAGGCATGGCACAGTGCTGACTAGGGTCTACAGGGAAGTAGTGGCTCATTCTGGTCCAGTTCCTTGGTGGGAATGCCAGGGGCTGGCATTTGAGTGTCTAAGAACCCAAAGGTGGCAACAAGGCAATGAAAAATTATTCCACTGCCTTCCAATCATCAGGATGGCGATGGGATCACTGTTCAGTTAATGTACACGAGACTGCTCAAGAGGTTCCCAAGTGAGCAAAAATAACAAATCTGAACCACCTGACATAATTAGTCACTGTTCACAGTTACTACAACTTTAAAAGACATTTCAAATTGACCTCAGCTGGCTCCAGACCTGTGTGGAGCTCAGAAGGGTTCATATACAAAAGCAAAAGAAGATACAAAGTGGACAGCAGATGCAAAGTATGTTAGTTAATTTTCTCTAGTTGCTGAGACAAAATACCTAACCCCCAAAGTCCGAGGGATGGCAGAGGTTTCAGTCCATAATCAGCAGGATCCAAGGCACAGTGCCAGAGGGACAACAGTCCATGGCGGTGGAACACAACAAAAGCAACAAGGGACCTTAACGGTGTCTTTCTGTTCCTCTTGTTTTATTCAGACAACTGTGTTAGGGCGGTGCCAAACCAGTTACTCAAATTTAGTGGTTTAGTAATCATACACTCTTAATCTTAGCATCACATAGTCCAGATTTAGCTACCTTCAAAAAAAAAACTCCATGAAGCTTCAGGGGACATTTAAACCCCATAACACACAAATATACCCAGAACACCAATGGGTCCACAGGAAAAATATTTAATATTGGAGGGTAACATTCCCTCCTGGCTCAGGATGGAGCCAACAAGCAGACAAGGTGTTTCACCGGGAGCACCCTGGAAAAACAGTGCAGATCCACAGCACGGGTCTTTAATTGAGGGAACAGCATTTTTCATGGCCATAGAACGTGCTTTTATAATTTTTGCTTTTGAAATACAAATTCCTCCTGTTCAACAACAGTTTGGACTTATGACCAAGGCATACTGTTCATACTTATGATCCATTCTTTTTTGGGGGCACAGTTTTCTACATCTTGTTTATAGAGCCTCAGTGTCTTTTGTTGTGCAGTACATGGGGTTTGTACAGTATGCCTTATTTATACAGTACTGTCATTTTTCCTGATTGTACTGTCCTGCACAAGTACCACAGTTTTATGTTGTTTCACATTCCAGTACTGCATACAGGAGTTATGCAAATAAAAGCAAAGTCATCAAGTTGGAGTTTTCTTTGTTCTGAATTCTGTAATGCACATACTATATACAATTCTTCACTGAGTGACCAATTCATTTAACAATCTAGTTGAGGAATGGAACTCAGTCATTAAATAAGGAGTATCTGTGTGCCATCTTCTCGTTCTGTTTCATCTTCTCACCACTGATAGTTGTATAGATACACAACTACTGCCTCTCCCCTGAACTTTGGAAAGCCAAGGTCTGGGTATCCTAGAGCAAAAGAGGCACAGGGGCTTAATAGGTCAAGCAGAGCGGGCCAGGGTCACTGTACATCTTCATTTCAGAGAGGCTGGAGAGCCAGGTTTGCACAGGAAGTCCCTGTGTTAACGACTGCACACAAGTGACACCAAACAGAGCCTGCACAGGCACTCTCTCAGAGGCACAGGGTGGAAGAGACCCCCAAGAAGCCAACTGTAGAGGGTAGGGCACCAAGATCAAGATACCACAGATAGCATAGAATCTTACCTTTAAAGTCAAACTGGTAGATGTTTTTTAAGGATTCGTGAAGAAAATAAAAGCTTCCTAATGCCTGTAAGAGCAAAGAGAGACAGGATCAGAGGCTTATATGGGGGGGGGCATGTCCCTAAGCAAGGTTCTGAGCAACAAATTAAAGGATCTTCTTAGGTTAGCGCAGGTCTAACCAGCTGTGACTTAATCACAATCAGTGACCACAAGGGTCAATCACAGACAGCCTGCCAACATCCACCACCTCCAGGCTCTGGTATGGGACTAAACTGGGAGGCCCAGGGCAGGGCTTGGCTGGTCTAACCCTTTCTAGAGCACAGACTCTCAGCTCCATAGCTGTATGAGATCTGCCAGTCTCTGTTTGGTTCTCCTTCTGTCTCACCTTTTCCTTCAGAACTGAGCTGAAGCCCCATGCTCAGGAGCTGCTGAACCTGCCCTGTGTGGATTAACTGAGCAAATAATTGTGGATACCTCATGCCGTTCAGGTCAGGGGGATCCTGGAGGGCAGGGTACATCGTATCAAAAGTTACTTGTTGATGTACTGAAATTCAAATTTAACATGCCATCTTTATATATACACATAAATAAAATGTGCAGGTTCACATATATTATGTTTTGTTCTGCTAAATAGGGGCCCTAGGGAACCTCTACACTTGTGGTTACAAAATTGTACACATTTAAATTAAAATAAAACCAAAAAAACCATACACATTTGTCAGAACTCACTGGCGTGTACCCTAAAAGGATAAATTTTACCACCAGGATATTATGCCTTTAAAAACCCAATTTAACAGAAAAGCCATACTTTCATAGGATTCACCCCTAGATAACAGACATAAGAAGACCATACAAGGGAGGTCCAGGAAGACAGGCACTTGGATGGGGAATTCTAAGGGGGAACCCAGCTATGACCAGACTAAGGGAGCCTGGCCAGTGGGAAAGACTTGGTCTAATCCCAGCTTTGTACTTTGAGGTGTCCAATCTTCAGATAACTGAAAGTAGGGAAGGGACACAGTGTACCTGTACAAGTGCATGCACATGCTTTGTTTCTGGCAGAACCATAACCCTATGATGCTTCACTTTTAAACACACTGTGTGAGACTTCTAACAAGTGCTTTTACCTTCATACCCACAAAATCACCATCTTACTGTAGAAATCAATAGTGATACCAAAATATTACCAGTCTTCAAAGGTCCAAATATCATTCGTAGTCCCTGTCCCCCTATCCTCACACACCCACATTTTGGTGCTGCAGAGCTCAGGAGCCACAAGCTGGCTCACACAGAGCCACTCAGTGCCTGCAGCAGCCTTGCAGGAAAGAAACTGGCCAGTCCAATATTCTATACTGGCTGAGGGATGGTTAGAGGGACAGAGGAAAAGTGTGGTGACTGCCAGTTCAGTGCCTGTCACTGTCTCACAGTCCCTGGGGCCCGGTCAACCCCACTTGCCTGTCCTGTCTCCAAAGTACATGAAGCTCCAGGAAAGGCCTATCTCCATAAAGGGGCCCAGCCAAGAGCAGTCAGCAGGTCAGTGGTCCAAGGATTGTCCAGGTAACTGTGTCATGGTGAAGACTCAGAAATTAAGGCTTTCCCTCATCTTAGGCCTCCATGAAACACTAGCTTCAACCCACATGGAAGGAATCAGAATTGGCTACAGTATTTAGTTCTGTACAAAAATGTAATCTAGCAACATGATTATGGAAAAAGTTTCCAAGTCTCATAATCATACCATCAAGAGTGAAGGGACCATCAGTGATGGGTTTGCCTCACTGCAGTAGGATCCAAAAAGTCCAAAGACTGACAAATGCCCACATATCCTCTTCCCTGGATCTAGGACAGACAATCACAGGGCACAAGGGCATCTGCCTGCTTGTGTGGTGGGGTCTGCAGACAGGAATCTCCTGGCTCACTGGGCTCCTGACCACGGTACATCTCAATAGTATGTGCGTCATAGCTAGGAATACTGATTCCTTGCCTCTTTTGCTAAAAACAATTAAAATACTTTTTACATATTTATAAACCTCACTGTTATATATACTTTTTAATTATCCACTAGTAAAAAGCAGTGTGCTCACTGCTGTGTAAAGCAAGAGTCCTTAGGGCCCAAAGAGGCAACCATAGAAACACCAAATTCCTTGGATTGCCCTTGGCAGGAGGGGCTGAGGATGGGGTGTGTGTTGTCCACTTGAAGTGTGTGTGAACTATAAAATTCATTCTAATGTCAGCCGGATTCTACCAGTGTCATAAATGACCAGGTGTCTCACCTCACGCCCCGTCTGGTTTCAGGAGTTGAGTCTGACACCAGTAGATCACCTTGCAAAACAGGAGTCAGAGCAACTACTGCTCCTGTCTGGGGAGGAAAAGGACATGTCTGCAAATGCTGCTCAGTCACAAAGCAAGTATGTGTCCCGTGTGGGCCTACTCCCTGATCCACCACCAGCACCAAGTCTCGGGCACCTTGGACCAGGTTAGGCACGGACAAGGAAGACACACAAAGCTACTGTTAGAAACACCTCCATTATTTTGTATTTGCAAACAAATCAGCCAGTAATCTATCGTTTCCGCTTTGAGGTCAGCAGCAAAGCACACATCATTAACCTGGGGCCTTCTGCACATGGCTCCTTTTCCAGGAAATAAATTTCTAAACTCAAATCAAATTGACTTAGCATTAAGGAACACATAGGAGCACCACTTTCTTCTTAGGTACTGTGAAAGGGAGAGCCATGTAAACAGACACTTCTTCCACATGACCTAATAACAGCTTTTGAACTGCAGTCAGCAAACCTGGAAAAATGTTGGTGTGACTTCCAACAGCACTGCTGCTAAGAACCATGGTGAGAACTACCAGTGTACCCCTGGGAAAAGCCCCCATGGAGACACACTTGCAGGGTCCACTGCTGAGA